>BOPN01002869.1:62500-72500 GCA_017312705.2 Penaeus japonicus | reverse complement strand
CCTTTATGAACACGCTTAAAACACATACCAGCGAAAACGTATTGGGTTCATTAAGGCGGTGCCATCTATTGTCCGAGTAAATAACACACTTCCGCACCTGCATAGCGGGAATGCGTGCCATACCCGAGTGATCGGTGGCACGAGTCGTTGTACGTGACGGAAACGCGAGGAGGATGTGCAGGGGAGGCGCAGAGGAGGTGAGAACGGCGGTATGCGACATGCGGAGGCACAGAGAAACGAAAAACATCTTTTGAATGACCAACGCATCGTGCGAGCGGCATACCACGTTCGTCCCCTCTCGTAATGACTGTCACTTGCGATTTAGTGTGTTATGAGTTTATCCCCTTTCTTTCATTTAAACAGTACTTTGTAGTTTTTACGGTGTGGTATGGTATGTGTAGATACGTTGAACACAAACACAAACACACGTGTATGCATGTGCGTGCATATAATGCTACTTTTGAAGCTCCTAAAGAAGAGCTCATCGGGCTGACACTTCAGCCACGGGGAAGAGCAGAGCCATTGTTCTGTTTGAGGAAAATAAAGAGTCAAGCAGTAGGTCTCGCCGTCCCTTCGCCTCTGCCAAAAGCTGTGTCAGCTTTCATATCGTGCTCAGCGACCCCTTTTCTCCCCTCGTCTCTCTCTCCCCTCTCTTTCTCTTCCCTTCCCTCTTCCTGCAACCCATTTTCTTTCCTCTTTTGCCTCGATATTTGACCCCTTGATTTGTACATCCATACCCTTCTCCGTCCTCCCAGCCCCCGCCCCTCCTTCCTTCACTTTCTATGTATTATCGTATCAACAACGCATCAGTGCAGCGGAAATGACAGCATTCCCAACACAGCGCCATTGTGCATTTTCAATATACACAATTTAAGTAATTCCGTCCTTTCCAGTGTTATTGCGGATTGTTCTCCAACCACTCGCTTCCCCCACAAATCCCTTCTTCCGCTTTTATCTCTCCCATTTGCCTCCATTTACAGCGTCTATTTAACCCCCTTCCCCTCCCTCCCCCTATCCCCCCTACTATATCCGCACCCAGCGCCCCCAACCCCTATGGCGAGGGAACATGATCCCATACTACCTAAATCCCAAACAAAAGTGGGATTAGATGACCTTTCGGGATGATGCAGTCAGAGGATTACTGGCTGATTGTGGGCGTAGGTCGGGATTACATGTATTAGGGGCGATAGCAACTGTGGAGGTGGTCCAGGGATTTACAGGTGAAGAGGAAGATGATGAGGATGAGGATAAAGGGAGGGGAGGAGGAAGAAGACAAATAAGAATGAGACCCCCCCACAAAATAAAAAAATAGAAAAAAAAGAAAAGAAAAAGAGAGAATGAAAAAAAAATACGAGGAAGTAGAAAGAAGAAAGAGAAGAAGAAAACGACGAAGTAAAATCGAAGGAGAAGAGGCAGAGGATGGCGAATCGTCCAGCCCGGCTCCTCCTCCGGTCGGTCGACGCTCGCCAAAAATAGCGGCCCAAGGGCTAGGCCTGGCGAAGAGGCCGCGCAGAGGACACCAACACAAGTGCTCCGCCGGTGCTTGGGAGAGCGTTTTTTTCAAAGGTCATGTAGAGGTCGGGGTTTGTGGAGGTGGCGGAGGGGGAGGGGAGGGGGAAGGGGTGAGGCAGGCGAGCGTAAGAGACACAAAAGAGAAAGGCGCCAGGCAGGGGTAATGCGAAGTAAAATGTGTTTGGGAATGAGATTAAGAGAGAAAGAGAGAGAGAGAGAGAGAGAGAGAGAGAGAGAGAGAGAGAGAGAGAGAAATGAGGTAAGAGAGGGGAGAGCGAGGAAAGAGAAAAGTGGATGAAGATGAAGAAAAAGAGGAAAAAAAGATAAAAGATAAGACACCAAGGTCAAGCTCCTCTAAGCCTGAGGGTCACTCACAGGAAGATGCGTCTGCCTTCGTGATAACAGCTGATTGGCCTTCAGAATCTGAATGTGTCATTAACCTACACCTTCCCCCCGCCATTTTTCATTTTCTTTTATGGCAACAATTATTGTAAAAATGGCAGTGATGGGGATCGGTGAGGCCATTTGTATGAGAAAGAGGCAAGCTAAAGAATCACTTCACAGGACTTCAAACCTATACTGCCTCCCGCGATGAAACTAATCGCTTCAATCACCCACTATATAGTCCGTAGACCTTGGTATTCCCTGCGTCGCTGGAGAGATAAGGCAGCTCAACCCGCCCCTTCCACGGGGATCTCTCCTATCTCCCCCTTTCACTCCTCTCTCTCTCTGTATCTGCCTTTATTCTATCTATCATCCACTTCACCCCCCCCCCCTTCTCTCTCTCTCTCTCTCTCTCTCTCTCTCTCTCTCTCTCTTTCTAAGGACCTCCAGCTTCGCATTTTAATATCCCAGGCTATGTAACCCCAGCCTCCAGTCACTGACCTTTGACCTGAAGTACTTTTTTTTCTCTGTATCAAGACCTTGACGCCTATAGCCATTAGATTTTATGACGTCTATTGCGTATTCAAACCGCCTCCCCCCCCCCCCCAGAAATACAGAATTTCAGTACGTGTTACAAAATTATTATCGGCAATAAGAATGTCTCTCATAACTACCAAGATTCTAAACCTTGGTAGTGGGGGGGGGGGGGGGGGCGGGGTTAACGACAGGTTGCAAACTAGTGAGGAGACTATAGATGTGTTTTTCGCACAACCCTTTGGTCTGGTGAGCAGGGACTTTGTGTGCGTGTATGGGGGAAAATGGTAAGGCAAAGGAAGGGTGGAGTAGGGAAGGAGAGGAGGCTGAAGGGTGGAGGAGGGCAGAATGACATAATAAGAGGGGAAAGTGGAGAAAACACGTTTAGGCGATCCGGAAGAATCATTTGTTTTCGCTTCATCCCGTCCCTCTCCCTCCCCTCTCCCTGGAATGCGCTATCGAACGGCCACCAGTGTTGTTTCGGATGCGTGGGCGTTCGCTTCTTTGATCTTAAAAAATATTACAAGAGGTGTTCTTGGTTATAACGGCATCTGACTGCAAGGGCCATTGCAGTCCACTCTTGGAGATAGTGCACAGCATTTTGCAACCGATTTTTTCTCTTCTTTACATATAAATTAGAATCTCATTTACTGCAGTGCCTCTTAGTGTAATTACATAGCCTGCTCTCCGCCCGCAATTGGTCCGTTTTTGTTTCTATTGTGCGCGTTTTGATAATGTGCAGGCGGAGGCTGTTTGGTCTCCATTCCCTGGCTTTCCTCTCTATTTGGCCCTTCGTTTCCCCTTCTGACCTTCTCGCGGCACCTGCATATCTGTGGCATCTTCTCTTCATATCAGCTCAGCCTCTTCAGATTCATTATTCCCCCCTTGCGTTATGCCCTTAAATCATGACCTCAACACCTCTCGTCGCTCCCATCCCTCCCTTCATCTAGAAGTTATGGCAGGGGATCCGCCAGACGCGTTCCCCTCGCAGCTTCTTAAATTTCCCTAATGAGTGTCTACTCCTCTCCGGCCGCCTCTCGTATATTTTGCTAACCTTTCCACGCTTTTTCCTCGAAGGTCTCCAGTGTCCCAAACTACCGAGGGTTCCTACAGCTCCGCCCTCGACACCCCCGAAACTCTTGCTGCTGCACACGACACCGCGGGCGTCAAGTGACCCATTAGTTGTCATCCTCACTAACAAATTCCCCATGACATACTGGGGTCGTACCCTCTCCCCCATGTCCCTCTGACCCTCCCCCCGGACCATCTGGCGACCTATGCACTTTTCAACCCTCCTCGGTCCGTCACATGCGACATTCATTCTCCGCGAATCATCAATCCTTTCTGCAAGTCGTTTTGATCCTTTATCTTATAATGAAGTCTTCTTCAGCTCCTTCGCGGATGTCTGGCGTGTCCTCCGGGCCGAACAGGAATCCCTGCAACGCTCATAGGGTTCGAAGGGATCAAAGCTTCGGTAACGCGATCAGGGTCGCGAGGTAACCCAAGTCCGTGAAGCCACCACGGCGAGGCCCCACGGAGGCGCTATCAGGGGCGTCCCTCAGGGTGTCTGAGGGGACGCAGGGACAACAGGGACTGAGGGCATGTGGAGCGCGTGATCCACTTACTGCGGACTGAGGCGTCTGGCGCCAGGCCCTGGCCGAAACGGCAGCAATTTAATATATATCTCAATTATAAGGCGTTTAATCCTGGAAGGGGGAAAAAGAAGAAAGAAGGAGGACGGGGAGGAGGAAGAAAAGAAGGAGGGAGGGAGGGAGGGAAGGGGAGGGAAGGGGTGAGAGGGAGAGACGGAGGAAGGGAGGGATTGGGGGGAGGGGGAGGGGAATAACGAGAGAAAGAGAGAGAAAGAAAGAGAAAGAGAGAGAAAGAGAGAGAGAGATAGATAGATAGATAGATATAGAGAGAGAGAGAGAGAGAGAGAGAGAGAGAGAGAGAGAGAGAGAGAGAGAGAGAGAGAGAGAGAGAGAGAGAGAGAGAGAGAGAGAGAGAGAGAGAGAGAGAGAGAGAGAGAGAGAAAGAAAAGAAAGGGGAAAAGGAGAAAGCAAGTATTGAAGCATCACAAAGACAAAATTGGATTGGGAAATTATAGCCAGTAACCCAACCGTATCTTTGTCGCCCCACATCCAATATGGAGAGGTGGGGGGTGGGAGAAGGGAGAGGGGGTAACCATCTGGAAAAGATGAATGGCTGGAAATATAAACCCACTGACCTCCCACCCCAGCCGCCCATCCCTCGCCATGCCAACACCTGCCCGCATCGTCATTGCCAAGCCTCTATACTGCCATCACTTTCAACTCGTGATTTTTACCCTGATTAAAAGCAATATGACATCGCCGCCAATGTTTACCTTGATAAATACTAACCTCATAACTTGCCCCAGCCCTACAGCTTTTTAAATAGAAATTAGACCACGATATAGGCAAGAAAATCTTTCCATGCACACACGAAAGGCAAGAATACAGTGCATTCACGCAAAGTTCGGGGCATCAATCTCGTCAGCTAACCATTGTCGACGACCCCGTATGAGGTTTATTCAGATCTTCTTGACAAGAAAAAAAAAGACCGAAAAAAGTTCCGATTTCCTTTTCCGTCCGCGCCGTATCTTCTGCATCATTAAACCTACATATTTAGCCATGATCCAAAAGTCCTGACTCACTTGGTTTAATTTTCGTGAAAGCAGCATGGTAACGGGAACAAGGGGGGGGGGAGGGGGAGGGGGAGGGGGGGGGAGGGGGGAGGCGGAAGGAGAGGAGAAGAATGCGAAAGGCAGGGAGAGGAAGATAGGGATAAGTGGGAAAAGGGAGGAAAGAGGAAGATGTAGTGGAAGAAGAGGAAGAAGAAGAAGAAGAAGAGGGAGAAAAAGAGGGAGAGAAGGAAGATGGGAAAGGGAGGAGGACGGGGAGGAAGGAGAGTGGGTAATGAGGTAATCCACTCAGCCCGCTGCGTTCTTTGGAAGGCTGTTCCGGGTGCTTTGTTTGGACAGCCTCGTCGGGTTAATAGAGTTATGGTAGTGGGTTTGTGAGATTGTTCGTGCTTATCAGTGCGGTAAATCCGGCACCGCTTGAGTTAAGGGTCGCGATGGGTGAGCGAGTGGGCGGGGCGGGGAGTGGGCGTTGGGAGAGGGTGGGGTTACCAAGGTCCGGTGCCCTGTATCACGAGGAAGATCTGGGCAGGTCCTACAGCAGGGTCGTGCAGGCTGGTAGAGTTGGCAGAATCCTCGACGGAGGAATAGAGAGGAGGCCCCATACCCTCAGTCCGACATTGTGAGATATATTATAGTAGAAACTAATATCTGCTCTATGATTAAGGTCAGACTGAATGCCGTTTGAGAAGCTTCAACAGATACTATTGATTTGGACTAGTCGCCCTAGAAGGCCTGAAGCAGCGGGGCGATTGCGGCTGGGCGGGTGTACATCCCAGAGGTTCCCGAGCGACAAAACGCTCCCTATTTGGCTGGCAATTAATGTACCGGCGGGACCCCATTAGTCCAGGCCGACACTGCCGCATCGCCCCGGGTGGTGGCGTCTGCTCGGGTGACACTTGTAGCTCGCTGAACAATCTGGAAACTCGTCGCTCGCAATGGAAACCTGAAGCTACATAATCTGTTCATTTGTGCGGGGACTGATTGTGGTATTTGAGGCATGTTTTACTTGATCATTTGTGCAGCAAACTGACCTCCAGTCTAGACAGATCCAGATGCTATCTCCTCTCTCGCAAACAATGCATTCGGCTATGTGTTGTGTTACTACAGCGCATAAAAGTTACAGTCGAGATTGCTTGACGATTTGCCTAAGCATGAGAGACAAACAGTCAATGGATTTCCTAAATCGACTAAATGACAGACAATACAGTAAACCAAACTGAAAAGTGAGGTCAAGTCTTTTGATTATATCACCTACGATCTTGACACGCCATTCGATAAGCGAGAAGAGGCCGACAGGATGGAATAACGGGAGAGCCTCGTGACCTTACACAGCCACTATGACCACAACTCGAGATCCTTATCCTTAACGATATCGAAGCGTCGGTGCGGAAAATAAACAAGGCCTCTCGTAATCACCTGCATGACATAGTAAATACTACGAGTTCCATTCACATATCCTTGGGCTGGGTTTTCTATCCAGCAGTCCTTCCTGACCTTATGAAAACGTCAGCAGTAAATTAGCGTGATGGATTCCACTGTAATTTGATCGAGACGGAGCAGCCACCACCAGCCCGCAGATGAAGAGTTCGCCACTGAGCGACGAGACCATCAATCTTGGCCTCCGTAGTTGGTCTCTGGCCGTTTATGGGAGATTACATACGGTGGAAGGATGGGGAGGGTAAATAGAGATGGAATGGGGAAAGGAAACACGAAAATGCACATGCACACACTCACACCCACACACACACATACACTTTACGAAAGAGACTGAGTTCATGAGTGTGTGTGTGTGTGTAACTTTCCCTAGCCATCCCAGGATATCAAAATTTCTGATGAATCTGTAGTATCTAACCCTTTAAATAACAATACGAATCAAGATCCAGTGTCGAATACCCCTCATATAGCTGCTGAGATGAAGCACAAGATGTTTTCGCGAGACATCAACATGAAGATGACGTCATAACCATCAACTTGATCACGTCTTCACCTCCGCGGTCATCACGTCATCACCGCCTTGAGTAAATTATCATGATCGTGAGGTAACGTTCCCAAGACGGTCCTGAACCTTCACTACTCCACAGGAACATTCTTAACTTTTATACTCAAACAGCTGGTGCATCGTTTAGCTTAGTCTTTAGGCTGTGTATCGTTCATGATGTCAATGTAGGAATGCCGTGTCTATTGCACACCCATCCCTTGTCATTCAAATGTTTATATTTAGCAAGTTTATTCAAACAATAATTTTCAAAAATATAACGAAAATATAACCATCATACAGTACAACGTGAGGCACGGCTGTTTCGCGGCTGGGGACGTGTGGCTGGCGCCTGCTAACTTGAATTAATGATCCCCTCTTCTTCCCTTGATCCCCGGTGCCAACCAGACTATCCTAGACAAACACACACACACACACACACACACACACACACACACACACACACACACACATACATACACACACGCACACACTCAGCTAAATCTATTCACTTCCGATGTTTTAGCACGCTTTCCCCCTCATCACGCCATCCATATCGCCTGCTCCCTCGGGTCACAGAGTCCTAAAGAACTGCATTGCTGACCCCTATTGAGACTGACACGCCTTGTTTTCGAAGTTGAATGTCGAGTTTAGAATCTTCGTTGACGCATTACAAATACTTCTGTCCACCCGTTACACACCATACATTTACATCCACGAGCGTTACATCGAGTCTCCATCTTCGCCGAAAGTCTAAACACACAACGATATATCTACAGGGGGTGATTAATACATCCGATTCCCATACGGACTGAATAAGCGCCCCCTTTTTATCTTCACCCTTATGGATCCACTCCCTAAGGGTTATTTTCCTGTGTTTTCTATTTGGTGATGACCCATAGCCCTCCTCAAAGGTCTCTTTTTTTTCTTCGTTTTTTAGGACGGTGTATATTTGCGCTGTCTCCGCTCCCGCTTTTTCTTGGTGTCTTGGCCGTTGAGTGTGTATTGTTTCATGTCCTTTTTCGAATCAAATTGAATTTTTCGTCGTGGCAAACGGCAGGACAATTAATCTTCGGAAACAATGAGAGAAAAGTGAAAAACCATGAACATAATCTGCACAACCCGCAGAGGAAAAAGCGACCCGTATGTATCAAATGAAGAAATGTTTCAAGTTGCCCTTGTTTTGATAGACAAGAAACGTCGTAACAGCACCCTCAGCGCACACGCGGCACAGATAACGCACAAGGGAAGTAGAAAAAGTGGCAAAAAGGACACTCGCCATTAGTAGTAAGCCTCGCTCGCGGGCTGAAGTGTCGGGACGGGTCGGGGTGCAGACACAACACTACGTGACTCGCGCCTAGTTCGCTCTGGTTCATTCCAGAACAATGCCATGATGGGCTTGTTATCAAATACAAAAAGGAAAAGGCAAAGGCAACATCATATATATATATATATATATATATATATATATATATATATATATATATATACACACACACATACATACACATATACATATATGTATATATACTTATATACACATATATATACATTTATATACATATATACATATATATACATATATATACATATATATACACACAAACACAAACAAACAAACACACACACACACACACACACACACACACACACCTGTCTCTTATACACATCTAACCACCACTCATATACATATATATATATATATATATATAATACATATATACATATATGTATATATACATGTGTTATGATGTATTATAAAAGATATATACACATATAATATATATATATATATACATATATATATATATATATATATATATATATATATATATATATATGCGTGTGTGCATGTCCATGTGCGTGTGCGTATATGTGTATGTGCGTGTGTGTATCTATATCTATATTCATGTATAAATGTCTATCTGTCTATTCATCGATATATATATATATATATATATATATATATATATATATATATATATATATATATATATATATATATATATATGCACACACACACACACACACACACACACACACATATATATATATATATATATATATATATATATATATATATATATATATATATATATATATATATACATATTATACACATGTATAATTATAAATAGATAAATAAATAAATACATATATGCATTCATGTGTGTGTATATATTATACACACACACATGTACATGTACTTACACACATATACACACATATACATATACATATGTATATATATACATACATATATAAATAGATATATATATATATATATATATATATATATATATATATATATATATACATATATATATATAGACAGATAGATAGAGAGAAAGAGAGAGAGAGAATCAGACAGATCCCCAGTCGAACCTAACGAAGAGTGGGGACCGGTTAGGCAGAAGGGCCGAAATGTCCAGAGTGTGCAGGGCCAGAGTTCGAACACGATAAGCTAATGTCTGCATGATGAATCGAAGGCAAAAGAGGATAAAAGCGGAAGAAGAGAGAAGTAAGAGAGGAGTGGATGGGATAAGACGGGAGAGGAAAGGAGGGGGGGGGGGAGGGGAGTAGGGAGAGCACCCCGCTGATTTACGGTCATGCAGCCAGAAATCGGTAACGCCCTGTGATCTGGCAGGCATAATGCTGCGGCTCCCGTGATTTATACCCCACCGAATGCATACCCAGATCCTCCAAGACGGGGCACCAAAGGCAGGCTCTGCCCTTTAGAGAAGAGAGCATGTCATGGCTCCTCGGCAACATCGAGGACGTGTGGCGCCAGACTCTTAAATCTTCTTCTTTTTCTTCTTCTTGGTAACAGGGCGCTTGGTACCTGGCCACGGTGTCTACCATTTTTATGTCACTACTGGATACCAAAAGGAGAAGGGTACAAGCGCGAGGTACCAGTTAGCTCCGTCGTGATT
>BOPN01002869.1:15000-52500 GCA_017312705.2 Penaeus japonicus | reverse complement strand
TGTGTCCTTTCCTCCGCCGCCAAAGCCGACAAAGCCAGGCCGCTGCTGCCCTCATCCCTCATATTCTGGTTTCATCCCATCTTCCCTCATAATTCAGGCCGCATTTACTTGATAATTAATTTCTGAGATAGCCAAGATCTTATCTCGAAGAGTGTGTGGGTCGGTGAACAATGTGAACAGCCGCAGTTTAATCACGCGTGGAACACACCTCCGCCCACATCTTGAACCTTAATCTCACCTTTCCATCATTTCTGCCCCTAATCCGCCGGTGCCAGGGTCCTCCGCCGCGCCGCCGCCCGAGGCTTCCTCTACACTTGGAACCGAACTTTTCCCTCCTTCTTTCAACCGCGCCATTGTCTTGCCCTCTTTCCTCCCGGAGCGTAAATCCAGATTCAACCAATCAGATAAAGTGAGCATCATCCCGCCAAGGAAAACACTTAACCCTTTCCTTATCAGCCGCTGCACGTCACACTAACCCTGTCTTCTTCACCCTTAGTCACCTCCTTTTGTTTCTCCCTCCTCACACTTCCCCCTAAATGCCTCCTGAACCCTTCACCCTTCTTACGTCATTCACGACTCCCTTGTGCCCCCCCCCCACACACACCACAACTAAAAATGGCGCGAACATCCCCGTGAAACATAATCCGTCTACAGTCTGCCTCGACGCTTTCCATAAATACCAAAACCGGAATGCTTCCCCGTACGACCAGACTGGATTGGACTCACAACGGCGTGATTTAGCAAGCTATCAGATAGATTTACAATGCTAATGAAGATTAACTCATAATTCACCGCAGTCATTCAAAAGCACAGATTTCATATCAAGAGAACCAGTCCAAAAAAAACTCTCAACATCTCAAAACAAAAAGAGAGCTCTCGCTCGAATCTTTACACGCACTCAAATATTACAAAGGATAAGGCGAACGCAAACCCGCTACGGTTGTAACTGCTCGGCCCAGTGTGGAAATCCTCCCTCTGGGACACTAACGATCCAAACACTGTGGTCGATGCGGCAACTTCAAACGCTACGCCTTTCTCGGGGAATTTAAAACGCACATAATGCACTTGCACTTGCTGCACTCAACGCCAGATCGTGAGACTCAGAGAAAAGATGACGACACAGAGAAGACGTAGAAGACAAAGAAGAAGAATGGAAAATGAAGTAAGACTAATGTGCAGAGAGACAGGAGATGGATAAAGTCAACGAGGAAGAGAGAGAAACTGAAAGGTAAGAGAGAGAGAGAGAGAGAGAGAGAGAGAGAGAGAGAGAGAGAGAGAGAGAGAGAGAGAGAGAGAGAGAGAGAGTGAGATACAAAGCGATGGAATGTTTTGAAATCTGATACAAAAATCTGACATATACATATCTCACAAGTCCGCATATCCTCCTAGAGACAGTAATATAAGAACTTGGAAGATAAATACGTTAAAATGACAAATGACTCGTAAGAAAAGAAAAGAATAACACACTAGGGAGGGAGCGAAAGATAGAACTCGGAAATTCAATATGTCATGTACGCAAAGGACACATACACAAGCAGCGTCAGTAGCAGCAGCAACAACAATAATACCACCAACACCACCAACACCACCATCACCAACAAGATGAATAACACCACACGCACACACCAATTCCAATCCCCTTCACACCAGTGCCCCAGCTGCCATGCCCTCTTTGTTTCACCCCTTTCCTCTTTATCCCTCATTTCCTTCCCTTCCCTCCTTTCCCTCTGCCCCTCCTCACACTTCTCTCCGTCCCTCCAACTTTCTGTCACGTAAACTTGCAAGACCTTAGCAACAACTATAACAACAAACAAACAAAAAACAAGTATAGAAAAAAGGTCGATGAAGACTTAGAGCAGAATAAAAAGAAGAAAAAAAGAGAGAGAAAAAAGGCTGAGGTAGAGAAATCTTTCCTCGTCGTCCCGTTTACGACCCAACACGAAACGACCATTAACACAATTCTATAAAATCATAAACGCTTTCAACAGTACTACCACTTTTTTTTGCTCTCCGTTTTTCGAATAGATAGATGGGTAGAAGGATGATTGGAGTAGTGGATGGAAAAGAAGAGAGATAGATAGATAGATAGATAGAGAGAGAGAGAGAGAGAAGAAGAGTGGGCGGAAGAGAGATAAGAGAGATAAGAGTGAGAGAGTAATAAGAAGGAAGAGCGAAAATACGAGAGGAAAAAGGAAAGAAAAAATAAAAAGGAAGAAGAAAGGATAGAGGGGATGTAAAAAGAAAGTAAGAAGAAGAAGGGAGAAGGAAGAATATAAAACGAAAGAGGGAATAATAAAAAAAAAATCATAAATACAAATGAATGACATGTAAGACATAGAAAGAATGGAACACGACGTCGCCCGATGCAATAAAAGAAAACGAGGGATGGAGACAACCGAGTGAAGGCTGACCGATGGCGGTGGCTGCAGGGCTGAAGAGAAAATCAACTTCCTTCACCCTCCGAACACCACCCATCCGCCTTCACGCCCTCACGCCCTCGCCTCAGGGCATCCCAATCATAGTCCGTCGCAACCCCCACCCCCCAAAAAAAAAGAAAAGAAAAAAAAAATCCCATTCCACATAAAAAAAGAAAGGAAAAAAAAAGTTAAATCAACAGAAGAAAGTCGCTCGCGCCATGACGTCTTCCGGAGCGGACCTGACGAGACCTGAAGGTGTCGGGAAGGGGTTATCCTGACGATGGGCGAGAACAAATCACATTAGGGTCATGGTGAGTCACGTACCAGATGCTCTCTGTATGTCTGCAGTCTCGTCCACCCCCCACCCCCCTCTGACTTTTTGTTTCTCTGTCTCAACTCCCCTTCTCTAGTCTGCTTATCTATCCCTATATGCGGGTTTGTGAATGTGTATTCAAGTATGCGCGTAGCATTTGTAACCGCGTTTGCACAATGCACATCTGCAAAGTTACTTGCTCATTTGCATATAGCTGTATTCATGCCCCCACTAGTATGCATTCCCGACATAATTCTGCATACATTTACCGCCACGAGCAACATTACACTTTATTGGCAATATCATAAAACTCCGGAACCTGCAAGAGGCTTTGCATGCGATGCAATCATCCCCCGTGACTGCTCTCCTACCTCGGGAGGGGCGGGGTGGGGTGGGGGTGGGGGGTAGTAAGCTGGTCGAAATCACCTTCCCCGCATTTGGAATTACACTTCTAATTATCATCCTAATTGATCCTAATCACAGAACCATTAGCGGTAAACAGTTCCAATCGAGTCCCGGTCAATTCGCAGAGGTATGCTCTAATCGCCGACGCACCCACACGCGGCTTCGCTTTCCAATCACCCCCCACCCCTAGTCCCACTCCCCTCACCCTCCCCAGCCCTCAAGCGGGCTCATTATTCATTAAGGAGGAGCTTCCTAATGATTTTCGGGGAATAACAATGCGTTTCTTTCCCCTCCAGCGTCCAGACGGGAGGAGGAATCGCCTGACTCGCAGAAGGATCGCCCGACTCCCATTCGCACAAGAATACCGAGATCGACGGCAACGCATATCTCGTCGTCGTTCTAACCTCTCTCTTCCTCCCACCGTCGGCTCCTCCATGACTGAACACCCGCGTCCTATTAATGCCCTTCATCAAACACCGCTTAAATGAACCATTTCGATTCTCACGCCTTCGGACGCGGTGGAGGAGGGAGTCGCGCCTGCCGGGGGAGTTCGCTCGACGAGGTAATAATAAGCAATATTTCAAAGGGCCCCGTGGTAGGTCTCGTCTTCCTCTCGAGCGGAACGTCTGAGCAAAAGCCACGCTCATCAATAACACTGATTTTCCACGTAAATCGCAGTCATTAAGGACCGGCAGATGGAAGCGGGGAGCGAGGAGAGCGAATAATGAGGGATTCGAAAATGGGACCCAACAAACACAACGACTGGAATGAATGAACGACTATGAGCGAGAGGACAAACGACTATGAGCGAGAGGACAAGATGTAGTAGTCGTATTCCTTGATCGTTTCTTCGTAGTCACAATACAAAGTCGTTTTCTTCGTATTCTTAATCCTTGTTCGTTTCTCCGCATTCGTAATCCTTGTTCGTTCCTCCGCATTCGTAATCCTTGTTCGTTTCCCCGCAGCCATAACCATTGGTCGTTTTCTTCCCCTTCTCCTTCTCCCTCTAACTCCTGCTCCTTCTCCCTCCTCGTCTTCCTTCGACTACACCCTTCAATCACATCCCAGCCAGCAGCTCCTCTTGCCGCTTCGGTATGCAAAAATCCTTCCCCGCGCTTGAAATTATATCCTGAATATAGGAATAATCCTGCACATCCTACACGTAACCTCAGCACCAGGGCACTCAATGGCATGCAATCAAGACTTTATTCAATGTTCTCTTTCAAAGCAACAAAAAAGAGAGCAAGAGGGAGATAGATATGCAGATAAACTGAGAAAGAGGAGAAGAGAAAGGGAGAGGGGGAGAGAGAGGGAGAGGGAGAGATTGAAAGAGTGAGTGAGTGAGTGAGTGAGTAAGTGAGTGTGTGTGAGAGAGAGTGAGAGTGAGAGAGAGAGAGAGAGAGAGAGAGAGAGAGAGAGAGAGAGAGAGAGAGAGAGAGAGAGAGAGAGAGAGAGAGAGAGAGAGAGAGAGAGAGAGAGAGAGAGAGAGAGAGAGAGAGAGAGAGAGAGAGAGAGAGAGAGAGAGAGAGAGAGAGAGAGAGAGAGAGAGAGGATAAGAAAGGAGGAGGAGGAGGAGGGAGAGGAGGAGGAAAAGGAAGAAGAAAGGAAAGAGAGGAAGAGGGGAGGGGAGGATGATGATGATGATGGGAAGGAAAGGAAGATATAGACGAAGATGACGAAGAAAAAAAATAAACAGGAGAGGAAGAATGAGAAGGAGAAGAACAGGAAGAAGAAGAAAGCAAGGGTGTTGCCCCAGTCGGCGGAGCTCGACAAGAAACCACAGTGAGGGATGTATACACTTAGGGGACATAATTGTTGCCATGGAAAAAAGGCGCACAAAAACGTGTTCAGGAAGATCCTTGCCTATTATTCGCATGATCACTGCAATTTGCAAGTTGTTTGCCTTTGCTGTTGTCGTAAGATAGAGTGAGAGGTGAAGAAGGAAACTGGAGCACAGGATGCGGAAGATGGAAAAAACGATAACCAAAGAAAAGAAAAGAAAAAAAAAAGAAGACAAAGATAGGAGGGGGTTATACGATAACAAAAGAGGAGCAAACAAGTATATATATACATAATAAGAATGATGATAACAGTGAAAGAAATATAGAAGCAAGATGAGATTGATTGAGACGAGAAGAAGAGTAATGAGCGAAGCATAAGAAGCACCGACACCTGCTGGGTCTCCTGAGGCCACAGCAAAAATTAGCCCACAGGACCCCAAAGATATATTGTTATTGGTGCCTGTGGCCCTCTGGGAATCCATCCATCCCGCCCCCACCTCCACCCACCGCCCCTTTCCCCGGACCTCCGCATGCTGGGAAGATGGGTGAATGATGACCCCTTTTTCTTTATTTACCATCATTATCTTAATTACTTTATCATAAAACACATTGTTTACCGTCGCTTCTGTGATAGACGATGGCCAAAGGCTTTAATTCCTTCATTATTCACATCTCTAATACGACTGTCGACGTACATCAATGAAGATAAAGAGGAAAAAAGGCTTATCTATTCTTTTTAATATTCTCATCTGCGTCATCCCTGTATAAGGTGGTACTAAAATTATCTTCATTAATCAGAGGGGCTTGAAGTGTATTCAAACATCATCGTCCTCACTGACATTCCATTAATCAACATACTTACACAATCGTCATCATAGTCAACATCACCACCAGCATCATCATTAACACCACTATCACCGTTAACAAAACAACAAATCTGAGGCTTAAAAATGTATTTCGTATTTTTGAAAATATTTTCTCTCTCTCTCTCTCTATTTCCGAATATTTGGACACGATAAAGGGTCAGGTCAAGGCTGTCCCGAATGTGCAACAACCAACGCGCAACCCTCAGTGCAGCCTTGCAAGCATGACGAGGCTGTATCTCTTCTACGTTAATATATTCACAGTGGCGGTGCGTTTCCAAGAGAGGGAGGAGGAGGAGGCGGAGGAGGGGGGGAGGGGAGGGGAGGAGAGGAGGAGAGGAGGAGGAGGAGGAGGAGGAGGAGGAAAGAGAAGAGAGGGGGGACGAGTCATCCTCTCGTGGTAGCCAGCTCGTCCTCGACCTTATAAGAAGGAGAAAGTGAACACCGAGTCAGACTTTCGGACGAAGAACAAGAAGAAAAGAGAGAGAGAAAAAAGAAGAAAAATAATGGTTGCCATTTTCCTCGTACGTGGAGGTGCGGGTGGCATCCGAGACTCGTTACGAGCACGACTATTCATGCCAAGGTCTTCACGATGAATCCATTGTGTAACTCAGCGCCAGAGAGAAAGAGTGAATGAGTGAGTAAGGCGTGTGTGTGTATAAGAGAAAGAGGAATATATATATATATATATATATATATATATATATATATATATATATATATATATATATATATATAGAGAGAGAGAGAGAGAGAGAGAGAGAGAGAGAGAGAGAGCAAGAGAATGATTCATCTTTGACATCATACAGTTACACTAATTTAAAATTCATAAGAACCGACGGCCATGCATCACGACGTCAGTACAGTTCAAGAAAGTAAAGGACACCTCGCGGTCACAAAGACCGAAAGCCTAACCAGATCTCGTAAAATTCTTCTTTCACACGAATGTAATCTCAATGACGACCTTGCTTTGTCTCTAACCATGACTTCACGGTCAGCTAACCATAAATATATAAATGTAACGCGTGAAAGGGGAGCACTTGCCTCGCCCTCGATCGCATATCAACTGTCGACATGTTCGTGAACTCATACCCCATATTATTCCTCATCTCGGAAATTTTCCCAACGCTCGAAATCGGGGGGCTGCTCGACGGGTCATGGTGATGCTAAAACGCTAACCCTCGAGATGCGTGGGAAACGAATACCCAATAAAAAAGGAATCTTTATCAAAATAAAAGATTACGCGAATGTCGTAGCATAGAAAAAGAAGTGAGTGGCTGAGGAATCATAATGTAGATAAATGAAATGATTGAATTATCGATGAAAGAAGATTTTGCGGATGGATTCTAACCCGAAAAGAGAGAGCTCTGAAGGAGAGACGATCTCATAGATGCAATGTTGTGTTTAGTCTGTGGACGAGCATTGCAAAAGCGAACTCAGCAGACAGCTTATGTCTTGGTTTCTGGGGCATATCGGTTGAAGATGAAGGCTACGGGGCACGGCAAATATCATGCAGCGATCGAAGCATGACACAAAATGGATGAAATGATAAAAGAGGGAAAAGAACGAGGGAGGGAGTAGAACTAAGAAGGAGGCAAATGGAAGGGGGAACAAGAGGCAGGGTAAAAAGAGAAGGATGATGAGCGAAAGAGGAAGAAACAAAAAAGAGTATGAAGAAGAAAATGAAGAAGAAGAGCAAGAAGACACGGAGGAGGAGGAGGAGGAGGAAGAGTGGAAGAGAGAGGGGGGTGCTCGAGGGCTTGGCACCGAGTCTTCCCTATCCACATCCATCTTTATCGCCAGCCATCAGACATTTTTCTCACGATGCCGAGGCGCGCCATGACTACAAAATGCTACACACATCAAGGGGAAGCCTGTCGTATCACTGTGGGACGAGTCTACTAAGGCTGCCATTCTGAGCGCTAATTTGGGATTCGACACAGCGAAACGCAACGATCGTGACAAAAGCGCCGTGCAGCCATGATGTACACACAGAATTATTTCCATTACTTGGTTTCATTCTGCCGTCCAGCGGGGATGCCCAAATATGGCAGCCGCAACAAAAGACAATAATCATCCTTTGGAAGAAACAACCGCACATCTAAGAAACGGCAGGCGACGGCGGAAGTCAACCGTCGGGCCGAATAAACAATCATATATCCATTGGAGTTAAGGGGCTGAGGTAAACAACTTTTGCGTGAGTACTTTGTAGCGGGGTCAAGGGAAGAGAGGGAAGGGTGGGGGTGGAGAGCGAGAGAAAGAGAGAGGTGAGAGAGGGAGACAGATGGGAGGGGTTGAGGGAGGGAGAGGGAGGGAGAAGGGGAGGGGGGGGGTATGGAGGGAGAGAGAGAGGGCGAGAAAAGAGACGGAGAAAAAGAGACAGAGACAGAAAACAAGACCTAGTGTATCCGTATAATTTGCAAGAATTTACCTTCCGTTACCCCTGTGTACTTAGCATGTAATCAGGCAATAATTACCCTTAGTGACTTCGTAAAACGAACGCATGAATTATGAGGCAATTATAATTAGCATCGCCCGAGGAACAATCACCCGGGCTCTCTCATCCCCGTCTCTCTCGCATCCTCCGATTCGAGCCCGTCTCCGGCCCACCTTCCAATCTCACGCCCACCAACCCATTTCACGCCCATCACCGCTCATACTCACCATTCACCTCATCACCACCTCACCGCGCCCATCACTTGGCCACACGCTGCTCAACGTCCCTCACGGCTTTCGCTACGCCCATTTCGCCAAAATTGAATCCTTCCGTCTCGCATTCGAACGCGTCCCTGCACAGTCCTTCCTCTCTATCCTTTACGCAACGCCCATCGGGCCATCCTGTATTCAATATCTCTATTTCTCACGCCCTTTAAGGACAAAAGGCAAAATTCTCCTTCACTATGCTTATCTCTTTATATGGGATTACCTACACCCACCTCACGCACGCCCTAACGCTAATATTCGGGACTCCAAAAGCCTCCAACCTCTAACCTCTCTGCCTCAACTCCCTCACACAAAGGTCCCCACGTGCCTAGGCCATAACTCCCCCTCCCCCCCCCTCCCCCTCCCTCATATAATCACCCTTCGCATCCGCTCACCCTCGCCTTCTCCCCCTCGACCCGGCCTACCCGAAGCAGCTCTCAGTGAGAAAAGACGAGAAAAAATGTAAATGAATGTGGCACCGTGAGGGTAAATTACAGGGCGGCCTGTCTGCTGCTGCCACACCCCTTACTCAGACCCCTCCTTCCTTGCCCCCTTCCCCAACCCCTCTCCCAACCCCCTGGAATCTACCGGCACAGTCTTGTCTTCGTCTCTTGACCGATCACACAGCTCCTTGAGGATAATTCGCCGCGTCAACTGGCAATTAACTCATTATTCAAAGGGCGAGACGATCGTGTTTCCGACCGCCGATGAAAGCATTATGTTGGCTCTAATGACCCGCCCACTGCTGCTTTAGTGGAACCAATTGCCTGAACACTGCAATTAGCCATTATGAATGTGAGTAGGTGAGTGTATGTGTACGTGTGTACGTGTGTACGTGTATGTACGTGTGTGTGTGTGTGTGTGTGTGTGTGTGTGTGTGTGTGTGTGTGTGTGTGTGTGTGTATTTTATATGTATATGAACTGTGTCAAAGATCCCAAATAACAATATATTCGTTCAGTAATAATAATAAAAATAAATAAAATAATACAACTAACACGCAAACGATAAACGCAACAATGCCTAGCAAATCAATTACTACAGAAAAGATAACGACCCACATCAACGACGACTGTAAGAATATACGAATGCGTAAACTCTGTCAACCATAACGCACGACTGAGCACCAACAGGATGAAAACATCAGCAAAAACCTTTTAATTGCACGTACATCGTTAGTCTAACCGCCGGACACATAGTTACATCACAGCCCCAAGACAAACAAACACAAAAGCTATACACCTAGCTACCGTGCGACGTCTTGTAGAAAAAAAAACGAAAATAATAAGGTAAATCTCCGGCAAAAAACTGACATGCTGATCCCTTCCCTTGCAAAAAAAGGTTAGTTTGTGGACCCCATCTTCCTCTCCTCCTCTTCCCCCATCTCCCCATCCGTCTCCCCAGTCCATCCCTTCTATTGCACCCCTACTGTTGTTCTACGGCTGGAGAGTAAACAGCGGCGTTGGGACAGCCCCATACATCACCGTCTCTCACCCACGCCCATCCACGCAACGGCGCCTCACACCTCGCACCCAATTGATGCACTAAATCCACAGACGATTCCCCGCAAATTGTTCCCATGTGGAGGGAGCGGTTGTTTGGCGGACACACGCGCAAAAAGGGTCTGAAAACACAGCGGAGAGAAAAAAAAGAAGACGAGTAACATAACGAGAAAAAAGGAAAGTTCATATTTCGGGGCTTGGTGACAGAGCAACGGCGAGGCGCTGGCGTTGGGGACAGAGACCAGCCCAAGGTAGGAGGGGCGCGGACTGTGCGGGTTCATCTCTTTTGTTTTTTTTCGTCGCTAACGGTCATAAACCGAGATCTCATTGTCTTCACGGCCGCCGTTTGTATTTAGAATAGACATCCCCTCGACCTCCTGATTTGTTTTCACTCCCTGTCTCCTTCCTCTTCGCCATCTTCGTCGTTTCACTCTCGTTTTTACTTCTAACTCTTGTGTTCTCTAATCACATTCTCCCTATTCACTCTCACGTTCAGTAAATATCACGGATCTTTTTTGATTTGTGATATAGTTCTTTCCAATACTAGCGGTTCAGTGTAATTAAGTACATTCTTAAATAACTATTATTGAAACTTATAATGAAATAAAAAAACAAATATATACTTCCGTTCTTATACAACCATATATTTTTCATAACAGGATGTATTCCACTTGCACGTTAAATAGCCATCTACCTCATAAACACACACACACACACACACACACACACACACACACACACACACACACACACACACACACACACACACACACACACACACACACACACACACACACACACACACACACACACACACACACACACACACACACACACACACACACACACACACACACACAAAAGCAAGGTGCGTGCTTCAGCTGTTCCCTCGCCAGCCCGTCTGAGGCGCGGGTGACGACGGGCCGCCATCAGCACAGCGCCCTCTCTCGCCGCACCGCCGTGTTTGTCTTTCATTGTTTTACTACCGTGCTAATCCTTCATCCTTCACGCCCCATGTTGACACTTGGAGCATCCTCCGGGCGCGGGAGGCCTTTAACGCCCAGACTTTATTTGCATCTTCATATCTTCAATCTCCTTCTGACCGCGATTTCCTTCCCCGGTAACCGTGGGCGTTTCGACGGGCTCCGTCTCGGCGGTCGTGCGGACGGTGGGGTGTGGTTTACTCTATCGTTATCATTGTTATTATTATTATCATTATCATTATTACTATTACTATTATTATTATTATTATTATTATTATTATAGTACTATTATTAGCAGTAGTAGTAGTAGTAGTAGTAGTAGTTGTATTTTGGTTCAAACACTTAACGCGAAAAGGTTGCTGATAGAGAAAAAAGAAGAAAAAATAATGGAAAGGAAAACCGAAAGGAAAAGAAAAATAGGAAAAGAGAAAATGGATCTACATAAATAAGACGCAGAAAACACACGGTCGCAAATAATAATAAATGTCTGAAAAAATCAAGGAACTGCTGGTCCTGAAAACAGAGAAGGAATAAGGGAGCGAAAAAAGTAAGAAGTGAGTTGGAGGCCGTATAAGTCTCACTCAAATCTGTCTAGCTCAATAGGATTACCAAGCCTTCAATGCCTAGGATATCCATATTCATCCAGGATACAACAGTTGCCATTTCATATCTTGATGCCTGAAAATGGGATAAAAGAGAAACTCACAGAAACGAAAGAGACCTGGCAAGTGGGGCCTCCCAAATCCTTTCTAACCGTGCACACTCAAGATCAAAGCGAGACCATTACTTCAAAGCCTTAAAAAAAATCGCCACTGACTTACGGTGACACCTGACGACGAAGATTCATTAGAACGGCAATGTATCACCGTTTTCATCACGCTCTATCGCCTGAGCTTGCAGGATTTCCGCGTTGGACTTATGCAACAGCTGACACACGCAATGAGTTGAAACTTTGGTGCTTTGACGACGCTCCCTTTCTTCCCTTGGGCCTCGACTATTTTCAATACATCACTAATGTCTGAATGCACGAGGGAAATTCCTGTCTTGGAGATGCTCCCTTTAAATATTTTTTTTTTCTTTTTCCTTTTCTTTCTTTATGAATGTAACGTTGAAGTATTCTTCAGGTCAAAGCGAGGTCATACGGGCGGCACGTGGCAGCCCTGGTGGGCGGGGCTCTGTGACGCCAGATGGGACTCGTCATCCACCATCGCCCATAACAAATTCCCCTCCACTTATTTAGCACAACCTTCGGCGGACGCACGCTAAATGCCGAGCGTGAAAGAAGGGGAAGAATGAGGTGATGAAAAAAGGCAAGAGAAAGATGTGAGACATGACGTGGAAAGAAGACGAATGAGGGTGGGAAGTGCCATGCCGATAAGAGTGACCCTTGGCACGGAGCCACGAAAGTACTCAGGTGTTTATCGTGGAGATAAAAATCTCGATGTATCTCTGCCAATAAACCAGGTAAGGGGTTGAGTAAGAAGGCCATGTGGAGGGCCATTTGAATCAGGTGAGGAATATTGCTCGTTCACGTTGATAGTCAGAGAAACAGGAAGACATAATAAAGACATTTTATTTAAGTAGAGTATCCTTTCCATCCCTCTTTCCGGACGAGAAAAGGATGCCCAGGAGACGATGCTAGATAGTATTTGCAACACTGAACACTTAATCAAATAAGAAGAATTTGGTGTTTGTTTTGAAATGACACCAGTATTGAGAGCGAGGACGAGTGGCGACGTTCAGCAAGAAATAAAAACGTTTATTGACAATATTGGAAAATGTAACAAAGGATTGCTATAAATGTTATAACAGATCTCAAATACGTTAATGCCATTTTATACTCGAGCATTCGCGCATCGGATTAAAGACTCCGAGAACCCCGAATAGGCGTCAGAAGTGTTCGCAAATACACTATTTCCATACAACTTACCCACAGCAATCTACATACTTATACATACGCACGACTGTTCATCTCGCGACCTCGGGCATGTCACTGCCGTCAATCTCCTGTCATACACCTGTCTGTCAAAATGTTCACACCCCAGGAGACTTGTTACACATAGAACAAGGCGCAGGCTTCTGTAAATCCAACTAGAAATTATCTCTGCTCGACACATATTCAAGCGTATACGAATAACCAGTAAACATGACGCAAACATAGTCATAAATATCATGGTACTCATGGTGACATTTAACACTGCATTTAGTAATGCATTACATTTTCTGGGTTACTGTTAGCATCTCGAATATCAGTAAATCACTAAATACAACACAAAAACATATCAATATGAATATGAGCCAACACGAAGATCATTTCAACGTTAGTACCACATTAGTGCACCCGCTGATTTTTTTTCGGAACAGAAAAAGGTTTTCTCTCACCGGCGAGATTACCAAGCGTCGTAAAAAATAAAAGACGGTTTGTGAGTAACGCAGGTGCCTCGCCGGGCCACCTGGATCCTATCAGTATCTGTAGACAACCGATCCTCTCACCGCCTCCCTCCTTCTAGTCCCTCCTCTGCAACCTGGGGCATCCGATGAAGGTCCTTGACTTAACCCTGTAACTTTGAAACCCTGTATTTTATATACAAGTCCTCTGATACGCATTATTCTAATGATCTGAATAAACTATCAAGTATAAATACATAGTAAAAGATATGATTTTTGTTGAGTTACTAGATACCAATAAGTCAGACTTATTGTGGGAGGGATAAAAAACAAAAACAAAAAAAAAGAACTACTTGAACGTCAAGTCTGTCAGTTTATCCATCCGCCCCCCCCCCCCTCGCCCATAAACCTTAACAAAAATAAAACCAAATTTTTACCTGTTTAAACATTTCCCTCCACAATTCCCACACGAATACCCAGGAAAAGAAGAAGTGACGGATATGCGAAGGGCCATAAATCTAAAACTGGCGAGGATGAAAGATAGCCATCTTGTCTTGCCTTCGAGGGGAGAGGAGGAGGGAAGAGAGAGGAGGGGGTGGAAGAGAAGAGGAGGGAACAGAGAAGGGAAGGGGTCAAGAGGGAGGAGTTGGAGGATGAAGGACAGAGGGAAGATAGGAGAGAGAGAGGGAGGAGGTGGAGGATGAATGACAAGGCGGAGAGGAGAGATAGAGAGACGAAGTGGATGATGAGAGATATAAAGGAGAGGGAGGGGAGGGTAGACAGAGGGAGGGGGTGGAGGATAAATGAGAGGGAGGAGGTGGAGGATAAATAAGAAAGAGGAGAGAGAGGAGAGAAGGAATGAGAGTGGAGGGAGGGTGGAGGGTAAAGGAAAGAGAGGAGAGGAGAGAGAGAAGGAGGACGTGGATAATGAAGGAGAGAGAGGAAAGGAAAGGAGAGAGAGAGATGGAGAAGGTGGAGGATGAATAAGAGGGAGGAGAGTTGAAGAGGGAGCTGGGGATAGTGTGTGTGTGGGGAGAGGGGGGAGGTGGGG
The DNA here is from genome assembly GCA_017312705.2 of Penaeus japonicus. Lineage (NCBI taxonomy): Eukaryota > Metazoa > Arthropoda > Malacostraca > Decapoda > Penaeidae > Penaeus > Penaeus japonicus. Next base: position 38,096 of record BOPN01002869.1, on the reverse strand, counting down.
CCCCTTCAGGTAGGCAACGAATTTCTAAAGGACGGCCTCTATATAACCACAGAGCCTCTTTCCCCCCCACAGGGACCCCCCGACCGCCACAGGAGGTCTCCGAGAAAACACACATCCCACTTAACTCTCCTCTTAACTATGCCAAGGACGATAACAAGTGTCAAAGAGCCTCGGTGAAAGAAGACCTTACCTGCGCGACATTGGCGAGACAGCACAAAACGTTAGTACTGACACGACAAAAATGATAAAAGGAAAAATACATATCCTAGACAGAGCATCACTGTCTCTCAGTAAACATATACAGCCAGATAAATATCCAGAGAACCTGTCTGTCTGAGCAGATAAAAAAAAATCCCCACTGCAAACCACGGATATTCAGTGTATATATGCAACACGGTAAGAATGATAAATACACTTGTAAACAAAAGCAAAAGCAAAACGACGTCCCAAAATGAAGGTAAGACACGAACTCAAGGCCTAAGTGTCCCCCACAGCCAAAGGAATTCGGGAATATTCGATTTTTTTTTTGTGCGAAGGGTGATACGAATCGCAACTTTCATCAGTGTTCTAAAATTAACATAAACTCCTTCATCGTTCGTTCGCCTTGTAGCTTGAGGGGCGGGGGGGGGGGGGTTATAGAATAATCATATATAAATAAATAAAAAAGCGATGAGAATAAAAATAAAAACATGAATATGATATTCGATACGCCTCGAGCAAGCTACTATGTATACTGCGCATTGCCACAAAATAACTCGGAAATCCGGCGTTTCAGAATTCCAACATCCCCCTCCTTCCCCCCTCTGCCTTGGGCCTCGACCTCGGAGCGTACGCCCCCCCCCCTCCCCCACCCCGTCTCCTTCTCCACGGGCCAAGAGAAGGAGGCAGGTGGAGGCGACAGAAAGTGACAACGCTAAATACTCACTTAACAAACACGTCCGGATAAGGGCGCAAAGAATTTCCCATCGTCTGTCTCCCCCTACGGCACGTGCTGGGGCGCGCGCGCGTGGGCAAGGACCCTCCATATCTCCCGACCACGAACATTTCCCGTGAATCCTCCCCCTCCCCCCTTCCCCCTCTGTCAGGCCACGCGTGCTCATCCTCCGGCGCTTCCCACACGTCCTTCCGCTTCAACGATAACAACGCGGCCACGTGGGTGACCCCAGGAAGTACTCGCGAGTGGAGGGCCCTTTTCTCCCCCTCGCCCTTGCTCGCTCTTTGAGGCAGGGCGTTGCATCGGGGCGGGGGCGCCGAGGGGCAGGCAAGCCTCCCGAGAAAGGACTAGGAACTTCGCAGAAACCTCCTCCTCCTCTTGCCCCTTGCTATATTTGCATGTACGACCTTGGGCGGTCCTTTGCTGCCATGTCAAACGACTTGGGGCTTTGGGAAAAAGCCTCAAAATTGATATCAAGGTCTCAGTGCTTGGCTTGTCAAGGCACATAGTAAAGTAAGAAGTTCCATAAGCACAGATGCGTTAGACCTAAAATATAATCCTTGCATAAGAAATAACTCACGGTGATCAAAGCAGCGAAATCAGTTAGATATAGTCTAAAAATTGAGAGCCAACACTGATCAAAAGGAACATACGGCCGCCAGATAAAAATAACATTTCAAGTATGCAGAGCGGGGCTTATATTAGCCCGTGTCGACCTCACCCGAAGCAACTGTTCCTCATGCGCCGCCCCCCCCCCCCTCGCCCCCTCCTAAACCATCTGCACGTGTGATGCATGGGGCCGCCCCCGTGACGTCATTAGGCCAACGTCTAATATATCTGATCTGGCAGACGCTCACGGGTCTCGTCTCTCCCAAAGCTACGTTTTCCCCGCGCGGCGATCACGCGGAAGAAGGGCGTGACGGGCCCAAAATCCCAACGGCAGGCAGCATCGAGCCGTAATCTCACCGGGAAACTTTGAAGATAAACGGGCGTAAGTGCCCTCCCCTCCCCTCCTCCTCCTCCACTCCCTCGGCAGGATATCTTGCGAAATTTCCTCGTAGGCTCCGGGGTCGGGTTTCCCAGCTAACGGTTAGATATAGATAAGTGACCGAAATAACCGACGCATGTCCACGAACGTACGTGAAGGTGCGTGTTGATTATGACACGGACTAATCTCCTTGTGTCAAAGATGTCAACTCATGCAACAGCCTTTACGACAAACATGAAATGCATGGCTTATCTTCTCCCTTTCACTCAGTTCACTTTGCAAATGCATCACACTGTAGCACACTCTCGGTGAATAAACAAAACAAAAACGAAAAAATAAACAACGCGAACCCCACACTCAAACAGCCAAGCACAACAACACAAACAAACAAGCTGCAAGCAAGAACATAATTCACATGATAATAAACACCGCGTGAGTCACGGGTCATGCAATGTCACGGGGCGGCGATGATGACCAAGGAGGACGGCGGCGGTGACGCTGGTCCTCGTGACGGGGAGGGGGGAAGGGGGGAAGGGAGGGAAAGTGGGGGGGGAGGAGAAAAGGGCAAAGCTGATGACGGAGAAACATTCGTGGAAGCATTACGCACACGAACCCGATCCGCGCAGCTCTCCCCTGTGTGATCTCATCCTTTTAGTGTCACTTGAGGTATATATAACTCGATCTCTTACGAAGTTCCCTCCTTAAACATCTTAAACACCGGCCTTGACGTCATCCTCCTTCCATTTATAACCGCGTCCAAAGAAACAAAATAAAATGAATAGTGATTACGATATGCATGCGCGTTGACTTCATCAAGACCACCACCAGCCACACGCACTGCTCAGATTTCCTCGGGCTTTCGGCTGACCACAGGCGCCCCTGCCCTCGCCTCGCCGCCTTATCTAACCTTCCAGTGTTATTAACAACACTATTGGATACTCGAGAACAATGCAGCTATCACTGTAGCACAAATACTCTATCAAATAATCATTATCCGCGGATTATTTACTGCGTTCTTACACAGGCATAGCTAAAAAAAATGAGTGAAAAAACAAAAAAACAAAAAAACAGGGAGCTAGATATTCTTAGCCTAAAAATATGTGTCAGTAATATGATAAGTGACAATGAACTTCCTGGAAGTCTGATTTTACTAGATATAACAAAGCCAACTTGACAGAAAGTAATGGTCTTGAAACATATATATATGTATATCTATCTATCTATCTATCTATCTATCTATCTATCTATCTATATATATGTGTGTGTGTGTATGTATTTTTACATTTTGACCTGTGGCAATAATCACAATGAGCAGAGGAGTAAACGAACGACGAAAATAAACAAGTCTACCCCCCCTCTTCGTCGCTGGCATTTGTTCGCATTCCCCTCCTCCCGCCTCGCTTTATATATATATATTACTCGATTCCTTTTGTCCACTGGCCCATGAATCTTCATCTGCTGCGTTCAGCTTTCCGCCCCCAATTATACTGCTCGCTTCCTCTTTTTCTCCCAAATCCGTGCCATCTCCTCGCTTTATCAGTGGCGTCATTCACATCAGTATTTTGGGTCAGACACTCGAGAAGAGAAACGAATTGCAACCTTTAATCCCAAGGGGGCAACAAAACCGCCATTCACGCCGAGTATTTTCATTCAGATATCGGACACTCTACTAGTTACGCCAACAGTGTTTTTTTCTCCCTCTGGCGTCATCGGTCGGTCGTACACAGGGAACGTTCACTCGCGTCATTCCTTGCTCTCGCCTTCGACTTTCTTGTGCCGCACCTATTCCCGTCTTCCACTCTTTCTCTATCTCACTAACGTTAACATCAATAATTTTTTTTTCCCTCTCTCTATCTATATCCTTCTCTCCAAATCTTCCTCCCATCTCCAGCCTCTCACAACCTTTTAACCTACGCACCAAAACCTACTCCTTCCCTTTCAATCCACATTTCCTTCCGGCATCTGCTCAACGTCCCCCCCTCTACCCCACCCACTCCATCCGTGAGAGGTCCCCCCTACCCCACCCCGTCCCTCCCCCTCCATCCGTGAGAGGTTCCCATGCTGACGGAGAGGAAACAACTGCAGGGAGAAAAGTAGGAGCCTTTCTGCACCCTCCCTCACTCGCTCTCTCTCTCCTCCCCATTAACAAACCCCGTAAAAATATCTTCCGCTGCTAGTATGTAAATAGGCAACCCCGATGCACCAGTCGATGGATGTGGCGGGGGTGAAAGGAGGGATGGGATGAAGATAATATTTTAAGGATAAAAAATGCATAATCATGATGGAGACTGGGGGAGCAAAATGAAAATGGAAAAATTGGATGAAAGAATATTTTTGTTCCTATTCTTTTTCCTCATTACAATTGATTTCATGGTAAAACTCAATGCAAACTAAAATCAAACATAACATAGACACCACAACCCGTGCTGAGAAGGTGTGAATCTAACGCAAGGAACCATGGAGCACAAACAAGGGGCCTCCAAAACAAACGTTGACGCGTCAGGGAAAATTCCTTGGTAATGCCCTGCTCTGGCCGTGAGGCGCGGGACAACGGAAATACAATGCCTCACTTCCTCAATTCATAGGAGCAGGGCATCTCTCCCATTTGCTCGTGCCACATTTGCAGCACGGGCACAGAGGGGGCAGGGGGATGGTCCTCTTAAATCCTTCTATAGCAGGACTTTCAACTTCTCGCTCTATTTCCCTAAGGTGCAGCATCAATTCTTTCGCTTTCACATATCAAAATAATGGTTCATGTACCTGTGCTTGCTAATTTAACTCACACCCTCCTTTCATCTTTCCTTCTTCACTTTCTTCGCCTCATTCGTTAGATCCCATGCGTCTTACTCACCACATATGCGCTGCTGTCTCATCACGCTGTTCTCTTACCTGCAAAAAACAGAAAAATACAATTAATCTTTATAACCACTTTAAAGAGAAGGCTACAGATAAGAGATTAATGAATTCCCCTCAAAGGTGAATGACTGCGGCGATTAGAGAGAAAGGGAGAGAAAGAGAGGAAGCGTGAGAAAAAAAAGATAAACAAGAAGGTAGAAGGGGAAGAGAAAGAATAGAATGGATAAGACCCGAACCGATAAGAAAATATTCAAACAACATAACTAATGATTGTTTAAAACATCCGGAGCTTTCTTGTGATCTGAGGGGAGGATGGAGGAGGGGGGACGGAAGGAGGAGAGGAGATGGAGGAGAAGAGAAAGGGGAGAGGAGAAATTAAAAAGAAGAAGGGGGGTAGGAGAGGGGGAAGAGGGAAGGTAGATAGAGAGGAGGTGAAGGGGGAAAGGGGACAAGGGGAAGAGGGAAGGAGGAAAAGAGAAAGAGGAGGAGACGAAAGGGAAGGGTAAGGGTACTGGGGAAGGGGAGGGGAGGTAAAGGGAGAAGGTGAGAGGGGAGAAGGAGGCGAAAGGATTGGAGGAAGGGGGTAAAGGGGGATGGGGGTGCGGGAGCAGGTGAAGCCTTCGTCAATCCTCCTCAAGTCGTGCCTCTCGGGTGCCGTCACACCGGGGTCAAACAGCTGCTCTGAGCTAAAAGGCCCCAAACGCTTTTATTACCGAAGAAAATCCTGCGATCGCTTTGTTAGCCCTGAGTGAGGGAGGACCTACGTCTTCCCTCTATACTATATATCGGCTGTTCAGTGTTCACCCGCCTACACACAGATGGCTATTTCTAGCCCGAACTAGCTACGCATGTCGGCGGTCTTATCGCTAATCTTGTATAAACCTCCTACATTCCATAGACACGGACCAGCCGACACACGTGGGTAATAATCTACTCTCCTAGAATATTCTTACAAGATTGTGATTGCAATCTTATTTCGAGGGAGGCTCCCATAGGTACACGCACGCGAACACGACGAGCACACACGCTCTTACTCATACAGACAAACACATACACACGCATGCGCCTGTAAAGTCCTGATAACAACTTATTATCCTGCTTTCTCCCAAATAATTCAGTTCTTAAAACTCCCTTCCACCACATACAGCATCCGGCAACACACTCATGAACGAACACCTTAATCAAACGTAGTTTTGCAAAGGCGCCACCTCGCCCACGTCCTCGCGTCTCTCCCCTCTTCCCTCCTTCATCCCCCCTCCCTCCCCTCCTTCTCTCCTTCGCTTCCTCATCTCCTCTCCTCCGCCCACAAGCACTCTTCTATTTCTCCGCCGCCGGCATCCACAACCTCCTCCTCTCAATCGGCGTCTAATCAAAATTATGACGGTGCAGGATCAAGTGCCGCTGTCGTATTATTAACGACGATATCAACAGATGCGGATGAAGGATATAAAAAGGAAAGGAATGACATCAGAAAAAAGACGAGGTCGAGGAAGAGGAAGAGGAAAAAATAGACGTGGGAAATGAATAAAGACAAATGAGAAGAGGAAAATTGAAGATGATGACGAAGGAGAAGAGGAATTATAAGTAGAGGAAGAGGTAGAGAAGGACATTGCACAGAGCAACGCTGAAAACAAAATATATAATAGGACAAACAACTTGAAAGTTCAGTCAATTGTAATAATGAACACTGAAAAAAATACAGTTTGTGTTTGTATATGTATGTATGTATGTATGTATGTATGTAGGTATGTGTGTGTGTGTGTGTGTGTGTGTGTGTGTGTGTGTGTGTGTGTGTGTGTGTGTGTGTGTGTGTGTGTGTGTGTGTGTGTGTGTGTGTGTGTGCGAGTGAGTGTGTGTGCGTGTGTGTGTGTACATACATACAAGCATACATACATACATATATATATATACATTTATATATATATATATATATATATATATATATATATATATATATATATATATGTATGTATGTATATACAAAACAAGTAGGAACCTGAATCAATCAAAAAAAGCTGGAACGAAGCAAGGATCAAGCAAGGAGTCGCCCCGGACAACACCCATACCGGCCCCGACGCCTACAGCGGCCATAGTAAGCAGTACTGTAAGAGGGGAGACGCCCGGAAGGACCCCGGCACAATGGGAGTAGAACGGGGAGTGGCCTGGCCAGGGCGGGGTGCCAGGGATGCGATGAACGGCGTAAGGAAACACAGCAGAACATTAAAGAAGTGTACCGTGAATAGGAAGGGAGTCGAGTGCGCATTAGCTTTTTTATCTTTTTTTTATTTGCTTATGTGTGTGTGTGTACGCGTGTGGGCGTGGAATAAAAATGTGCATGAAACGGAGAGTTAAAAGGTGAAATAGGAGTACATGCGTTTTCTTAATCGGCTTAACACCGGCTCTCCTTCCTCCCCAGGTGGCTTAGAAACCAGTCCCTTGCTTCTATAATTATCCTTATAAATAAGTTTTCACTATCAGCCTGAGATCTAACCACTGGCAAGCGGCCAACGAGATCTGGAACAAGGCTGAACTCTACTCCGGTATGCCATGGGAAGACGAGACGAGGAAGGGGGTGGGGTGAGGTGGGGAGGGGATATGATGCGTTGATGACAATGGAACTTGCGTGGCACTGCCGGCAGTGATGATGGTGATGATGGAGCGAAAGGTTGTTTGGATGCGCATTCTTGATGATGATATTTGGGGAAGGATTGCGCGAGCGAATACAAAGGTGCATTGTGTGCGATGACGGCAGCTTATCATCAATATTTTCTCTCTAAAAAGGCCTATCAACGACGTGAATGGCGCGCGGAACAAAAGGCACGGGAAATAAGATAGCAAATGAGAACGGAAAGTCGAGAGACGAAAGGTGGAACGGGTCAACAAAAGACTGACACGGTGCGTGGGCAAGGCAGAGGAGTTCACAACAACCCTCTACCCTATAAACTTCATCACGCACCCTTCCTCTCACAAAGGAGCAAGGTACATCATCACAAAGCTAATTAAAACATATCCCATTATGTAATCTATTCCTCGACAAGCTATTCACCATGATTCCCAAAGATCCAAAGCAACACAAGCAGTGAGAAGCAATGTGACCTTCGTGGCCCAAGCATCCGTGCGGGCGGGAAGGAATACAATGAGGGGACGGCGGCGGGGGTCGGGGCGGGGGCGGGGGACAGTGGGAGGGACGGTCGGGGAGAAGAAGGCCGTAAAAGAGACGGAAGGAAAGTGAAAACGGGAGGGGAAAGGAAAGGGAAATGAAAGCGCCCCTATCAAAAGGACATCGCTCCAACCACCGGCCACATCCTACGGGGCGCAACAATGCAATGCTCGCCTGCAATTCCTGCCACGGCGACGGAAGCTGACAACAAAACGCGGCCAGACTCTTCCCAATGAAATGTCATCGGGTCAAGTCAGCCTCGCCGTCGCGGCAACACAGTGCCATGCCACTCTCATCAAGAAGGCTTAAGTCCCAATAGCCATAGCACTCAGGCCTCGACCTTCCTGCTCCTGTCAAAGCTTCTGTTGAGAATAGCAGGAAATCATGGTGGGGGTGAAGAGCGGTGATAATATTACACCCTAAAACACTGATGGTTGACTTTCACAGACATTCTAAAGGGTTTATGGTTCTTGCTCTCGAGACAGATCCTAGTAATGAGGCTCCATCAGAGAGAAAGATAACATGCCTTCTGACATATGAGGCCAACTTTTTATCATAATGTTGGTGTTTACACCGCTTATTAATGACCTAATGCCTGTCATACACAGCGGTAGTTGCGGGCAAGTCGTCGTTTTTTGTTCCAGATAATCACGCCTTTTATGCATTCCAACATCAACGAGGGCGATGATATTCTTTGTTTTACCTGGGGAGTATTATCTTTGCTCTAATTGAACAATAGGAGCGGCGTTCAAATCACGGCCGCTGAACCCTTGCAAGACCTGACGCGCAGAGGTCACGGAAATGATATGCGAAATTCGGCATTTTACAACCGCCACACGAAAAGGAAATCGTCGGCCGCCTCTCGGATTCTGTAACAGAACACATGCTCGTAAAAACACCATAAAAACGCCACGAAGGCGCCATAATTCACCTATCAAAAACAATAAAGTAAATGCTAATCACACAATAAAATCTACAACAGATACATTACCCACCGTCAATGAAATACAATAACCAGACCCTGACATGACTCTTCCCAAAAAATAAAGCGGGCAAAAAAGGGCTTCTCGAACTAATACCCCGCCCATCAGCCACGTGCGGGCGAGCGGGCGGGCAAACGGGCATAGGGTAGGGCACGCACCCACCCAACCACAATTACCCCAGTGTTGACGGAGTGTGGGCGTGGTGGAGCGCGCCAGCACCACCTGCTCTCGCCGAGGCTCTGAATCAGCCCTGGCTCATCATACCCAATATAAACATCGTACGCGCGCTGCCTCGTATCCGTCCATGTCTAAGTAACCCTTAACTATGATGGATTTGCCCCTTGACTTACTGCTGGCAATGACTTATGACTTACGGTGACGGGTTCGACTACAATTCTGATTGGTCCTGATGATCCAAAGTTAGTGATGGAAGTGTTGATAACAGTTACGGCGATGGAAATGGTGCTAATGATGACAATCGTAATAACGATGTATATGAATGTAGGTGCAGCACTAAAAGCCTTAGTAATATGATTAATTAATGCTACAGTAGTAGCATTAATCTTATTACTATTACTCCTCCTCCTGCTGCTACTGTCAATCAAAATTAATAAATAATTGAAACAATATCAATGATAACAACAATAATAACAAAAAATAACCCCAGTCCCCAACGCGCCCCATTCATCTAGGGTCAAACGGTCATTGAACACCGGTCGTGAAAAAATGCTAGTGGGTTATTGCACGCGGTCAAGGACACGACCTCCTGGCAGGGACGTATCTCTGCAATAAAGGTATCCCGTAGGGTAACAAATGTTGCATTATGCATCAGATTCTCGGCACTAAGCCACGTTCTCGTTCTAGACTGCATGTGACCATTCTTTGGATGTTCGTCCTTTGGATGTTCGTATTTTGTTAAGCCCTTTCACGGTTATGCATTACGCGGGGATTATTTCATAGTGGTACAAACTAGACCTGCCACAGCCTATATACTATCTAGGCTCGCTTACAACCTCATTCAGATCTCTCTCTCTCTCTTTCTTCTTCTCTCTCTCTCTCTCTCTCTCTCTGACACTCCACCCGCTTATCTCTCATTCTCTCTCATCCTCCTTCCCAGTTAGACACTGGACGCACCGTGGCGACAGCAAAGGTCGCAGCAGCCTCAGCGAGACTCCCCGGCGCCGCCCGACGTGTACCAGCTAGGCGTCTCCCTCCTGTGTCAACTTCACCCTCCCCCGCCCTCCCTCCCTAGCTCCCTGCCCTCCCCTACCCCGTGACATTCACCACAAGCACCACCCCGGCCTAGCGCCATCCCGCTGTATTCTCCCGGCCATATGTCGTCCGCAATAAGCATTTCTGTGCCAGTGTGAATCCCGACCCAGCCTCACTCGCCATCTGTCTTTCCCTACGTCAGTCTGGCCGCAGCCAAGTGTAACTCTGCCACATACCCTATTTACGACCCGTTGGGTTCAGTGCGTTACACGGAATACCCCCGCCGTACCCTCTGCGCACCTGGCTCTGCCCTCCGCGTCTGCTAACACCTACATCTTCACGGTCGAGAATCTCCGCAGAATACCCGACTCTTGCCTTCTACCTCTTTTGTAGATTTCAAGGTCAAATGCTTATCAAATTGGACTAAAGACTTAAATTGGTGTGAGCCTTTGAAGTCAATAATAATAATAATAATAATAATAATAATAATAATAATAATAATAACACTACTAATAATGACAATAAAGGTAATAATGATAATACTAATAAAAATAATAAAAACTATAAATGCGATGAACACCATGACAACAAATAGTTTCCTATCTCGTAATAACAGAGCCTTCATATGCTACATAGAATGTCTACCGAATACATGCCATGACATGACATCTGGGAGAGTCATGGATATGATACACCAACGATAATTAATCTCAAAGGGACAGGCACATTAAGCCTCGAAGCCGGTTCCTCCTCACACCGAGATCCCAAACCAAGCAACAAATCAACGGCAGTCACGACCTCAGCGAGCGAGCGAAGCGCGAGTGAAATATAGGGGAACAATTTGCCTCTCAGCGAGACAAATTATCTCCCACCCGTTTTGCATACAATGGCGGGCCTGGCACACAAACATGGCACGCTGGGATGTCGTGTGCCTGATAATAACGACGCGCCAATCTCGGGGTCCCGCGATGCGTGAAGGAGGGAAGGAAGGGGGGAAGGAGGGAAGGAGGGTGAGAGGGAGAGAGGAAGGGTCAATTCCCGATTAATCCCGACGCGGAAAAGAAAAGTTTATGGCAGAGCACCCCCGCGACAAGGGCGTAGCTCATGGTAGAGAGGTGAATGTTGTCTGAACAACGATCGTTCCCGCAAAAACGAAAGAGTAAAAAGGGTGTGTAAGAGAGTAAGCGACACTTAGAAGGAGGAAGGAAAGCGGCACTCTTCAAAACCTAAGGCATATGACAGGTGCGTGGCGGGAAACCTTCATGTCCTTTGCCTTACATGGTCCTGACGGCGGTCAAGGGTGAACAGAAAGGTATATAGGGAAGGGGGAAGGGGGAAGGGGGAAGGGGGCTGAGACTTCCCACGTTGCCACGTCATGTTGCTCATGAGCATCACAGTGACATTATATAATTCGCGGTGGCGGCGTCTGCTTATATGGTGACCACACACACACCAATAACTTCACAGCATGGCATGTGAGTGGCACCTCCGGCCCCTTCACCCTCGCTCGTCTTGGTGGGTGGCCCTCCCTAAACACACACACACACACACACACACACACACACACACACACACACACACACACACACACACACTCACACACACGCACTAAAAAAAGAAAAAAGAAAGAAAAATAAAAAAGAAAGAAAGAAAGAAAAAAACTGAATAAGCGTAAATAAAAACAAATGGGACAAAAGAATCCGCAACAAATGCACACGCAGTAATAAAAATGTCGCTAAGCTCTTAAGATCCTTTGGATAAAGAAGATTTTTCTGAGAGGAACCGCCAGCTACGTCGTCCAAGAAAGAAGGCGAATCAGAGAAAGAAAAAAGCATGAAGAGAGAGAGAGAGAGAGAGAGAGAGAGAGAGAGAGAGAGAGAGAGAGAGAGAGAGAGAGAGAGAGAGGCGGGGGTAGAGAGGGGAGGAGGAGGAGGAGGAGGAGAAGAGACGAACAGACAAAGGGAGAGAGCCTCCTTAAGCCGTCGGTCGTTCGCCAGAGTCCTCGTTGTACGCGCGGACCGTAACCTCGCTCGTAACATGCGAGTTTTACCTGCAGTTATGACCTCTCGGTGTTTTGTCACTGAGCACGTGAACTCGCATTTCGAAGGGGAAAAAAGAAAAGAAAACGTACTCTACTCTTACAGAAGTATTGTATTCTATCGATTTTAGATTCACTATTCCTTTTAAGTATTACAACTATATCAATAAATCACGGACAATATCATGGCCGTAATCTAATCTGGCAATAATACCGTTAATGAAAAGCTGTGTCCCATTTCATCTATCATTCACTTATCCCCCTTTTCCACACATGCATGCCATGCTTGTGTGTCAGAATTGGGTCAGCCACCGTGCCATCTCTTCCCTCCCAGTGAGTGCCACCACAAATCATGAGTGTCAGCCGTCGCATGCTCCTCCTGGAGGCGTTACTCATGAGTGTGGCCTGATTCATGCATCACTCCCTGCCTTACGTGAGTTGGTAGCCCACTTATCACGACCCTGCCCCCTCCCCGCCTAGGCCTATCTCGCTGGCAATCCGGCGGCAAAGGGGTTTTCAGGCCACGCAGGCTGTGAAGGCTCTGTCAGCGAGTTCATATTGCGACTTCTTTCTGCGTTCAAAGTGGCCGCTGTGGAACATAGGATATGAGTCCTCACTGCTATTGGATTTCCATTACAGACAAATTCTCTCTGTAATCCCCTCCTCCTCTCTATCTCACTGTGTTTTAATATTTCTCTTCCTCTCCTGATCTCTGTACCTCTCCCTCTCCCCCCCCCCCTCTCTCTCTCTCTCTCTCTCTCTCTCTCTCTCTCTCTCTCTCTCTCTCTCCCTCTCCCTCTCTTCCGCGCCCTGGGTCCGCCATCAGCGTCTGGCCCAGAGGGTGTGGGCAGCGGCAGACGAGCGAGTGTCAGGCAAAACAAATATAATATCGCAGACAAAACGATCCAACACCTGCGCTCCCTTTTCATATCTGTCTCATATTATTCAAATTTGGGCGCTTGGTAGAGAATCGAGTTCTCGTGTCTTTTCACAATTTACATTTGCGTAAACAAATGGATTTCTGTGTTTAAAAGAGGAACACTAACACACTCCAAGAGTAAAAGAGGAAGGCGAAGAGGGCGGGTGAAGAAACGTGAATAAAAAAATAATTAGCAGAGAATGAATATAGAAGCTGTGGCTTCTGAAGAAGAAGAAAAAAAAATATATAATAAATAAAAAAGCCAGCATATGGAAACAAGAAAAAAGTAAGAAGACAGAGAGTAAGAGATAGTATGTAAAAGTATGTATGTATGTATGTATGTGTGTGTGTGTGTGTGTGTGTATATATATATATATATATATATATATATATATATATATATATATATGTATATATATATATAAATATATATAAATATATATATATATATATATATATATATATATATATATATATATATATGCATATATATATGTATATGTATATATATATGTATATGTATATATATATATATATATATATATATATATATATATATATATAGATATATATATATATATATACACACATATAGAGATTATGAAAAACATCGCGAGGTCATAGGGTTTTGGTATTGTCTGAATCATAAGTTACGAGCGAGATCAGAAGCTTATGGCTGGAAGTCAGTGTCAGGATGTCATCGATTTTTACGATAATGCTATCCCTTTACACTATATTGCGGTTATCAGGCTAAAACTCTTTTATCACAGCATCAAAGACAGAGCAATAAAAGCTCCAAAAAGTGACGGGGAACATTCGTAGAATCCTATCTCTCTTCGCTGGCACGCTCGTCAACGTCTGCTGCATCTCTGCGCCATCGTTTATTTAAATACATAAACAAATAATGGGTATCATTATATATATATATATATATATATATATATATATATATATATATATATATATATATATATATATATATATTAAACGCATTTCTTTTCTAGTCAAGATACGTTTCATACATAGAAAAATACACATATACATACAAACACACACAGACACACACATACATATACATGTGTGTGCGTGTGCGTGTGTTTGTGTGTGTTTTCTAAGTATGAATCGTATCTTGGCTAGAAAAGAAGTGCGTCTAACATCGAAAAATACAGTATATACAAACATACGTACATGTGCACATATCTCTCCACGCGTGCCCACGCATGTGTGTGTAACTTATGCGCGAGACAGCCTAATGTCTAAATATTTTCAAAATGTTTCCGAGATTCTAAATTCCCACCGAAACCGGCGTGAAATCAATTTCCACGCTTGACTGTCGCACTTTGCATCAACCACAACACATGGCAGAATTTGCTCGGCCGAGGCGGCGCTCAATCATCCTCAAAAGACCCGACATCACCCGAGGCACCAAAGGTCTTCGCGTTAGCAAGAAACGAAATCGACCGCGAACGCTCCTCCGCCGGTCTTTTTACGCCGTCCCCGCAGTCTCAAGGAAACCGAACGAACTTCTTGCCAACACCAATCATATTTCGTTGGAAATCTCTTCATATTATCGTTAGTTTTTATCTCGGCAAACAACTCTTAACGTTGGCTAAGTCAGCTCAAGTCACCTTAGAAGGATATGAACCGCCTTAATATCATGCCACAAGAGGGGCAACGCCCTGCCCTTCCCCTGGCATCACTTCCTTTAAAACACACGGGCACGCACACACACGCACACGCACACGCACACGCACGCGCACACTGACACACGCACAGACGGTTTGTAGCTGGCACCTGGCACCTGCCGGCTTGCAAATTGAACAAGTCATTAACCATCCATCTCCCTGTAGTTTATCCTTCCGTCCCCGCCCTGAGGAATACGAGTATATATTCAGCTGTTTACGAGGCAGTATAACTCACGTCGCTCTACTAAAAATAGTAAGTTTAATAAAAACCTAACTGGTGAAACGGAAAAAAAAACTAGGAAATCATTTCAACATTTAGATGAGATAAAAAATGAGAGATAAAAGTCAGGAAATGCATATAATCTAGTATCAAAAAGGTCCGGAAACCGAGTATAAATCACAAGTATAATATCAGGAGAACTCACATTAAATACCATTAAAGATTAAGGAATACGGCGCCATTAAACCTTCCCATTAAGCGGGTACATATCCCAGCAAAACGGCAAACCCTGTAAGACCTGAGTCCTCAGACTACCAAAGTACCACTAGGAGAAGGTCGGGTCCACAACACACCGGTTCCACGGGGCAGGACAGACGTACAGGCTAAATCCCACATGGGGTTAAGTCACTTATAAAGGGGTATTCGAGTCTTAAAAAACAGCTGTCCATCTTACTTAACGTGTTCGAGTGTGCCCAAGCCCGTACAAGTCACGCAATAACGGCCTCTAGGGTCTCTGGACAGTATGGTTAGTTTCCAGCGATAAGATCCTCTGTAGAGGAACCAAGGGAGGCCTAATCTTCGCGGAAGACACGAGAGGCCCAGAAAAAAATGAATATCAGAATGCAGATCAAACATTCCCATCTTTGTGGAATAGGGTGCTCTTGAGTCATACTAGTGAAAAAACAAAATCAAATTTAGTGAATTACATGGGAAATAACAAATAAATATTTTATGTATTATTATTACAACCCCCCCCCCACTCACCCCAAACACACATACACCCCTTCCTGCGAACACACACACACACACACACACACACACACACACACACACACACACACACGCACACACAATTTTATACACGCGTACAATATCCACAATAACAAGACCTCTTGAATGGATACCACATTGAGCCGAATCGTTAACTAAAGGGCCGGTGCACCATTTTAAAGGCATACAACAGCACCAACCTATTTGCATATAAATTCATAGGCACAACTCTTGCCCTCAGGAACCGAGCTATATAATTAAGACACCACCATGAGCGAGAGGATGAAAACAGTACCATAAATAACTCGCGATAAATGAATCTGTCATGAAGCAACATTTCGTATTTCGAATGTCGATGCCTATCGCTCCTCCTGGGCCGACGGGCGAGTTTTTGCTGGCTAGGCTGTTGAAACATTTCATTGGCCTGTGAAAGGGAAGTATTTTTCATGTCGGCGTATGGGCGTTTATGGGGATGTCTGCTAGAGTGAGCAGTAATTACGTAATGACCCTGTTATGGGGACTGGTCGGCGGATGGACGCGAGGGTCATCTGGTTTGGTCCTGGGTGGCTGGGTTACGTTGACCTAAGCTGATTCGATACTCGACAAGAAAAAAACGCTGTATATATCTTTTTCATAATACGAATGGATGGTTCTAAAAATGACAAAAATACCGAAACCTCTACATAATTTCTCTTCTTTTCTTAAACTACATTGCTGTGCCATACCAAACATTTTGCCACACCTCTTTTACCTTGAGGAGTGAAAAAAAGTCATCCATACCTTCCCATCCCACTAGCATTCCAACCACC
This sequence comes from Penaeus japonicus, assembly GCA_017312705.2. Classification (NCBI taxonomy): domain Eukaryota; kingdom Metazoa; phylum Arthropoda; class Malacostraca; order Decapoda; family Penaeidae; genus Penaeus; species Penaeus japonicus. The sequence goes on along the minus strand of BOPN01002869.1, from coordinate 21,521 downwards.
ATTCAACAACCTCTTTTAAACAATTGTACCCCCCATCACCACATCCTCCAATCCCTCTTCGCCCCCCCCCCCAGACATTAAGCCCCACACCTTACATCACACTTTCAAGACTGCACATCCATCACCAACTCTCATTTCACACTCCTTGGGTCTTGACGAGCAAAACGAATAAACCAGTCCACCGCCACACACACACACACACACACACACACACACACACACACACACACACACACACACACCACGCCCGCACCCTCGTCAGGACGCAAAATGAAACGGGTCACCCACGCCCACAGCACGAGGGCAATGTAGCTCCAAACATGCCCAACACGTTCCCCACACCCTCGCCCTCGCCCTCTAGCGCCGCCACTGCCTCTCGAGTTTACTACGCATAACCTCCCGCCCACCACCACTCATCTACGGCCATTCATCACGCCCACATCACCTGAACCGAACGGGCAGGAGGCGAGGGCATATTTCTTGGTGCAATTATCAACGCCACATAAAACAATCCGTAAAAACAAACTGCAAACATTTAACGTTGCCTACATTCGCATTTGGGACTCCAAGGAACTCTGGCTGGGACGGGACGAGGAGGGTGAGGAGGTGGAGGAGGCGGAGGGGGAGGAGAGGCCAACCCGCCACGGCCTCCTTTTGAAAAGCGAGATGTGCAGAGTGAAGGAGGGAAGAAAATTAGGATTTGGTACACAAGAGGGCGAAGACAGAGGGGAAAAACGTCGAAAAAAGCCTTTGGCGATAAAAGGGAAGAAACGTAACAACTGCAGTGCATGCCAAGAAGCAAGGCTTGGTCAGATGAGATCAAACTGTTTCTTTTGTCCTAATTGGGCATTCGCTATTTTTTTCTTCCATTCTTACAATGTATGTGTATCTACGCGCAAGTAGATACACATACACTTACACTCATAAACACACACAAACACACAAAGCTCAAGGGCAAACAAAAAGAGACACACTTGCCCGTCAAAGAACACAACACGCACACACGCACTCCAACCATAATCACCGTTAAACGATCACTGGTATGTAGCAGCATCCACTAAATACAACGGAGCGGAAACAAGACAACGGGATTCCTTCTGAGACACATCCTGGTGGTGGCACAGAAGGCGCTGGCACTCTCAAGCCTCGGGATCGTGTCACTTTACACGGCCGAAGAGGGGGGCACCACTTGACTTCCCTTTAACCCAATGCGCCACTGCAAGAAGCCCAACCTCGTGTACCTTAAAACAACACTTGGGGGTCTCCTGTCATCACAGGATCGTATCACAAAACCAGACGAGGGAAGGAGAGAGCGAGGGCGAGGGCGAGAGCGAGAGCGAAGGGAGGGGAGGAGAGAGCGAGAGCGAGAGCGAGGGCAAGAGCGAAGGGAGGGGAGGGAGAGAGCGAGAAGAGGAGGGGAGAGAGAGAGAGAGAGAGAGAGAGAGAGAGAGAGAGAGAGAGAGAGTATGGAGAGATAGGTAAGAGAGAGACGGAGGAGGCGACAGAAAGAGAAGGGAGAGGAGGGTAAGAGAGAAAGGGGAAAAGAAGAAGAAAGAGAAAGAGATAAAAAGAAGCGCATAGAATGTGGAGAGAACATGCGGAATGAGAAACAGAAAAAAATGAAGATAGAGGTAGAGAAAAGGATGGATAAAGAAGAGGAGGAGGAGAATGCGGAGGGAAAGCTGATCAGGTTACCCCGGGCGGAGGTCCTCGCAGGGTGTTCCCAGGCTACTCCTGGGTGTCCTACGCGGGAAGAGAACTGCGCGTTGTTATGGCTAACAAGCGACACAAGACGTCTCGCAGGACAGTTAGCAGTGCATGCTGACAGGGGCGCGTGGGAACTTCTTTAGTTTAGACACAGGGTTTTACATGCTGTTGACTGACAGAAGAATATATATCCATGCTCTATCTATTTGCTCTCTCTTTCTCTCTTTCGCTCTGTCTTTCTCTCTTTCTCTCTCTCTCTCTCTCTCTCTCTCTCTCTCTCTCTCTCTCTCTCTCTCTCTCTCTCTCTCTCTCTCTATATATATATATATATATATATATATATATATATATATACATATACAAACACACACACACACACACACACACACACACACACACACAGATCTGCATATACTTATTATCTAATATTGTTCTATGACGCACAGACCACAATGCCCAATCCCCGTTAAAGAGGCTTTCCGAACTTCTCAGACCAGACGCACATTACGCCTTCACGTCCGCGCCAAATAAGCGCTTAAAAAACAAATAAAACTTCTGATTGCTGATATTTATGGAGGTCGTTAATCTAATGGTCCAAAAGACAACAGCTATCACAAAAAACCGACCAATAGAGAAAAAAATACACAAAGAAATTGAGGAAAAAACTAAAAAGCGAAAGAATGTCTAAAACAAAAACATTATAAATAAAGGCCTGGGGTCATATGGAGTGAGGGGGTGGGGGGAGGGCACACGTGGATAGCATTACAAGCAGCTCATGTGATTCTTGTGCTGGGATTTACAGACGTCCCGCGACGCGCAAGATGAATGCGACTTTTGCTTGCAATATGCAAATGAGCAAAATTACCAATCAAGAACAATCTAAATGATAATATCGTTCATGCACTCTATTTAAGGCCGTGGAAAAAAATGTGCGTGTGTGTGTGTGTGTGTGTGTGTGTGTGTGTGTGTGTGTGTGTGTGTGTGTGTGTGTGTGTGTGTGTGTGTGTGTGTGTGTGCGTGCGTGTATGTGTGTGCGTGTATGTGTGAGTGTGTGCGTGTGCGTGTGCGTGTGTGTGTTTGTGTATGCGTGTGTATGTGTGTGTGTATGTGTGTATATATGTGCATGTGTGCGTGATGTGCCTGTGAGTGTAATCGAACGCGCAACAGTCTGAAAAATAACTAAACAAAAAGAGGAGAAGGAAAACAAGCTGGAGTTACAGGGCTGGTAATAAATAAAGTCCAAAAGCAAACAAATAAATCGCGAAGATGAAGGCAAGAATAAGAAAAAGAAAACGAGGGAACTGACTGCAATAAATCGCACATCGAAGCTTGGCCACTCGTATGATTCCCCACGTGCCTTGCCACCACGTCCAATCACTTGATTTAACAACAGCATCGCGGAATGGAAGGTGAGCGGGAGGGGAAGGAGAGGAGGGGAGGGGGAGAGAACGACGGTGTATACCCCCCTCCCCCCCTCCTCCTCTCAAACTTCGACCCCTAGTGCGTCCGGCGAGGCTCCACAAACGACACCGCTACTACCACTCTCCTTTGATCCTCCGATCGAACTTGCTTTCCTACCGTAAGTGACCAGCTGAATGTGCGTTGCGTGTCTTTGGGTTAAGTGATGCACTTATCGTCGACATGAGCAGGTGAGCACTTACGTTGCCTGTACTTTGTTCTTTGCGTCTCCGGTCATGTGAATAAACGATCGTGATTTATCTAAGTGTTATATTTATCTCTGCTCTTTTTTGGTGACAGTGAATCATGCCCGATGTGGGTGTAACGTGTATCACGTGATCTTCGACTGTGTATGAACGACACTTTACATTTTAGATATTACTCTTCTCGCGTGACCAATACATTAACGTGGCCCTGTATCACAGTTAACAATTTCTCTGTATCAGATACCTAACTCCACTCTGCAAGTAGCAACTATGAGATACTGTAGAAGGGTTGCAATATATCAAATAGTTTTCTTCTCTCTGCCAGATGACATATCGCACTGCTTTGAGGTTTTGCCGACGTCATTCCGAAGGGGCAATTAGGCCGCGATAACTTCAGCAGTCATCTGATTCATCTTGCTGAAAAATTAAGTACGCATCTACAAAGATCCCGCGACTACAGCGGCGCCGGCAAAAGGCAGCTACAGCAACAGTCCGATTCAGAAAAGCCTTAATGATACTAATAAAATACGGCGAAATGGACAGAATGGGAGACATAAAAACAGCACTTGCAACGGGGATGATGCAGCGTCCGCGTTCTACTGGGGGAAATAAGGCGGCCATGACCATATGTATCTGCTGATAGCAAGGCTTCCACTCCGCTACGCCCGATCTTTCCTCTTCCTTTCCCCGATAGCGCGAGATTCCCATCTTTACGGTTAAGGGTTTATGCCATAAAATCATAGTTTGGGCCTCAGATTAGCACCAATGGCCTATTCTAGAGAGGCCCTCACTTATAAGGGGAAGGGTGCGGGCGCGCGCGCCGTAAAGTGTCTGCGACGCGTTAAAAGAGCCATTCGATCGGAGGATGTATCGCCTGAATCCGACTGGCTCACTGCAGAGCCTCGGGTAACCACCAACCCTCGCAGCCCCTCCTCAAGGATGGGCGTCGGAGGACCTGCAGCCACACCCCCACCACTGCACCTCGCCGGATTACTTCCCGCCTGCATCCTGCAAAGGAGTACGTCAATGCCCGCGACCCCCGTTGGGTCGTTTTTTCCCTTTGATGACCCAAGGGCAGGAGAGAGGGAGTGGGCGCGCACGCCATTACTCTCCTCGATCTGACACCGGCATCATTCGGTTGGTCATGGTGGCTGATCATGCGGCCTGAGGGCCTCGCTTACACCACCAACAAAACGCCTACGCCTTCAATCATTTGCATATTGTAAAAACCGTTCCTTATTTTAACGCTAATTTCTCTACAGCATGAAGACAGATTGATAGAATATAAAAACCCGCCTGCTCTAAAGCGCGCCTGATAGTGCACATCCCACGAAAACCTGAGGCGCTCCGCCCGGACGCCACGTAAGGGCACCCGCCAGCAGACTCCCGGGGCACGAACGCTTCCGCCGCCTCGGGTGTGACATGCGAGTCCCGAGCAAGAGCCCGACACCTGGCGTGCCGACCTGGTTAATGTTAACCTGGCGTAACGTCCCGCACCCAATGATTTCCTTTGTTCGCTTCTATCGCTGGATAACTGCAGGGAGGGAGGAGGGCGAAGAGAACAACAGGGCACTAGACAAGGGACACGAGGAGACCGGAAGAACATAAGCATTTGCGTTGCTGAGCGAGTAGGTTTACTTGCGACTAGGACGGTGGCTTTATTAACGCAAAAACATTAAAAAATAGACTGAAAGAAAATAGGGAAACAAGCGATGGCTTATAAAAAAGGAGGGAGGAGAAGGGGAGTTTGGGATCGAGAGGGAGAAGGAGGGGGCGTGGCTGTTTTACCTGCGCCTGTTCAGGGTGGAGGCGCATTGTTGAACGAGTCCCACGCTCCCTCCCCGCTTCTCTTCCACCTACACTGGAACTACTTCCACCTTGACCACTCCCACACCACCACCACTGCCACCACCACCCCAGACACTCCCACAAGCGAATCCAGCAGGACAGGTTTCCTCTCAATCGGTTGCCTTCTGTGCCTTGCACACGCCATCTGGAACCCCCGCCGCCAAGAGGAAGTCCCCGAGATAAGGTCCCGAGAGGTTCCTGTCCGTGCTAGAATATTATCATTCATCCAGTATTTTCAAGCTCCAAAAGTGAAAGATGAATATGAACACTTTGGTAGTGACGTCTGTGAGCATAAAAAACACATTCATCTAGCAAAATAAAATATCACTAACATATTACAAGAATCAGAAAAGAACAAATGGTATTTCAATTAAAATATCAGATACGAACAACAAATAATATATTTAAATGGAAATATAAAAAACTAAACTTCCACTCAGTGATCCCCTTTGCTTGTGCATAATAAATAAATATACCATTCAGTGTAACATCCCCAAGCAAAGGAAAAGACCATCGCAGAAAACTAAACGGAATAAAAGACTTGTCATAAACCACATTCTTGGACGCACAACACACACACTCACACATACACAAACATAAACACGCACACCTCTCATTCCTCCACAGTAAGAGGTCTCGAGGGATCTCTTTCCAGCCTGTCCTTGCAACCCCCTCCCCCCTACCACCTCCACCCCCCCTTCCCCATCCTACCAAGACACTACCGCACACCTGGGATGTTTATGTTCCGGATTAGAGCATTACTCAGGCACCCTATGTAAATGCTCTGACAGGGGCGGCGGACAGGGGTTGGGGAGGAAAGGGACACGAGGACGGGCGGCAGGGTCGGCTTCCTTCGATACCGGTTTTCCGCGACGAATAAGACCGTGAGACGGAAGAGATTAGTGGGCAACGCAGCGTGTACCGTGGCTGAGACGATCGTGTCAGGGCGATAAGTTTACCAGCGTATTTGCCTTAAACAGTGCAGTGAGATTCCAGATTTACAACCCAGAATCCGGGTACATGTTCTGGCAGCTTTAGGACATCTTCACTTTCCCACTTTTTCAAGCAAGCAAGCTCAAGCAAGCAGGTGCAAAAGCGCTCGCAGACATACCGATAACCACATTTACCCATAATTACACTCACAAACACAAACACAAACACACACACATACACACACACTAGCGTAAAAGATGTGACAGGAGAGTGATGTGCAGCTATTATAATCAGAGGGTTTATCTAGCTCCTGCGTCTGGTTACTTGAGTGATAGCGGTCAGCAATACCTCTTGTTTTAGCCACCGGCA
>BOPN01002869.1:0-5000 GCA_017312705.2 Penaeus japonicus | reverse complement strand
GAACTCGTGGCGCCCGGACTCAAGCCTACCAGGGCTACACGAACGCAAGGAACCGTGTTCGTCATGTAGGCTTTGGTGGCGTCCGTGTAAGATTCGGAGGCAGCGTTATCGGCCGACCTGAGATGGGGGTCGTGATGAATCTCCAAAATGTGATGGTGAAATTCCTCGGCGCCGCGCTCGTTCCCCTTTGAAAGTTGAATTCCACTGCTGAATTCCTTCGATCGATCTGATGTCAGATTTGAAGATCGTATCTGTGTTATGTCAGCGAGAGATGACTACACTTCAGATGACTGAAATCTTCTATTACCAAAAAATATCTGTGAATGGCTATCAGTGACTGCCTCCCCGAGGTCGGATTCTTCCGCCATGTGGGATGGATTAGGAAAACCATACCAGGAAACGTCGTACCTTGTAATCAATAAGAACGCTGTTAGTAGTCGCTCTCATGACTAAAAGAAGCCCAAATTTGCATACGAAAAATCTTAAGGTGGTCTTCTTTCCCCCCGAGCTCTACCAACCACGACCTGGTGATCGTCGCCTCGCGCACTAAAACCCAATATTTAGCACCAATTAGCGCCGGTGATCACCAGTAAAACATCGGTCGCGAGGGCCATGTTCCTTGCCTGTGTTGGTGATGATCCTCCTCAGCGTACACATACAGACACACGCACACACAGACACGCGGCGGGATGTGGTAATCTCTTCAACACTTCTCTACGGCGCTTGGGATCATTAAGATAGCTTACCACCAGCAAAAATAGTTTAAATACCACCGTTAAGATAAGTTAGAATCGCCATGCAGCACCACGTGTACAACTTTATCCACTAAGGCGTCGACTTGACTACCATACTGTACACACCCATTGGAGAAAATCCATGAATTCCAACAGCTATTCCAAACCACACGTTTTCCCATCATATCACTCTTTCTTTTTGTTTTCCTCTCTCTCTTTGATTGTCTGTCGTACAAGATTGGTTACCATTTACATAATATTCCTAAGTTACTTCGCCATTATAATTAAACAATGCATAAAAAATCAATAACCATATTCATGAGCCTTGGAAAGTATGACGACAACCTCACGCAACCACTCAACGCAACACGACTTCAACTGGCTTTACACGACAAAGAAATATAAGAGTGGGGCCGTTCTTCATAAACAAGGTGGAGGCAGACATGAGGCACAAACATCAAGCAAACTGGTTTTGGCCTCACTAACGAAGGGTCGCAAATATGCTAGGCCAAGGGTACACACTTCACACATATATATCCATACATAATGGTAGTCGGCGCGGCTGACACTAATAATGGCGTAGGCGTGTTCCCTGGGGGTGTCCTTGCCTGACGACGCTGCCCTCTCCTCTGTCTCCCACGACCAGCGCCGAATACACCACCTTTGTTTCCATTCCACATATTCTTAAAGCAAAATAAGATATTTTCTTGTAGCATCACCATTGCCAGCTAATGACAGTCGGGTGGTGGCACGTATCCCCGAGTGAGTCATACAACACGAGACTATGTTGCGACATGACGGGTGTCATAAGCAGTATACGAACACTAGATATTCCTATCAAACAGCTGTTCCGTGGCACCTATTGCAGATACATCGTCCCAGGGAAAGTCTTCAGAAAAATAATAAAGATACAAAGGACCGAGCCACGCACAAGACGACAGGACTGCCCGGGGCCCCTGAGAGTACGTCATACCAAACCTCTAACTTTCTCCTTTGGAAATGATAACCCCATATTAACTTCTTCCATCAAAGCTCCGATTCCCTTCATCCCGTCTGAGGGGATGACAACAGATCCTTCCTAGGGGTGTTTGGGGAGCTCACTCTTGTTTTCTCTTTGACGTCCAGCCTTCAGACCGTGCGACAAATTATTAAGTGTTAATGGGTGAATCATCACGGTGATGGGTATGGTGAAGGCTCGTACCCCGCTTAATGAGGGGGAACTCGCTCATTATGTGACAGCTCGAGGATTGTCAATCTTACGTTGATTTTTCATGTCATGTACTTTAATGGTACAACTACCTGTCGCTCGACCATTTGTTTTAGGGTGTCACACTAATATCAGTTTTTAATGTCTGTTGGCTTGGCTACATGTTCGCGTTTCCAGTTGGTTGCCTGACTAAGAGCTTTAGTGATTGATGCTATCCTGTAATAACTCGCGACCATCAACATGCAGATCAACGCAGAGAGGGAGTGGGCGCGACCCATGACACCTACACACCGCAGTGTCGCCTGAGTACAGCCTTGAATCTGACCTATTTCTCGTCTCTAGAATCTATGCCCAAATTTCGAACAAAAGTAATGACGTCCTGTACGTTTAGTAAATAAACTGACAAAGGAAGTCATGCAGATAAACAAAATAAAACTACACGACAAGCACAATTCAATCAGCACTAGATATTACAAGCATGAAGGTGTGTAATGATTACGAAATTACGGATTACGGAACATATAAAGCAATCAGCAATGCAAGAAAATGATGACAAAGAAGCAAGTCTTCAAATTCCCACAATCACTTTCTACCCCCCCCCCTCTCGTTTAAGCGGGCGGCACTCCAGTATCCGTGGACAGGTGACGGATGTGTGAGATCGGAGGCCCGAGATAGAGCGGCCATCCACGTCGAGCGTCCGGTGCAGATCGGGACTTGATGGATGGGCCGGAGATAAAGGGATCCAGGGCGGCAGAGTGTCAAGGAGAGAGCGATACCGCGGGATGCTGAAGATGCCGGCGGGTCCTTTTGAAAGAGTGCTATGCATGCTGTCCAAAAGATAACGTACATAAAAGAAGCGAAAAGAGAAACAGTTTTCCCGATAACAAAAACCCCGGATTATGTCACTCTTATCAGCCGATGCATCGATAACCGTCGCCAAAAACAACAACCGCTGGCATGTGCCATCACCACCGCTATCTCCATTATTACAGCTAATCCGGCTCTCTTTCCGGACAAAATACCGCCGCGCACAACGACTTCACTTACACGGAACGAGGCCATAAAACTGTGAGAATTTCGCAACTTCGTAGATAGGCAATGCGCTATACAGGTCGGGCGTGGATCGCACGATATTTCAAGTATATATTTTGGGCTATCTTCAATGACGCTTTCGGGGGAAAAAGAAAAGAAAAAAAGTTTGCAATGGAAAACTCGTCTTTTAAAGCAAGTCTCCTTTTCACCTCGACAGCTGTTTTGGGAAGGCTCAGGGGAAACAACGTTATCATTACCGGCGTTTCTGCCCTCACCCCCACAGTGTGGGGGTGTGGGGCCCACACCCCGGCCGCTGAGAGTTACGAGAGGGGGCATCAATACCCTGGTAGATGTAAGCACAAACCTATCAATAATGTCTCTTAAAGTCCGCGTATTAGAAGCTATAAAGCTTCAGCTAACAACTCCTGCGGCAAATCACTGTAGCCACAACTTCCCAGCATTGCCACTTCCACATTCTGAGGGGAGCGTGCGGATCGCGAACTCGCGAGGGGAGCGTGACGGCCAATAACCGGTGGACGGACGCGCCGTCGACTATTTACGACGAGACAATGACAAACAAACTAGCCATGATGGCGGCGCCACGTCGAGATAACTCCGCACCTTGCAAATTATGATACTGACAAAATCCTCATTTTGCGCGAAAGTGAAGGGTTATGACATGGCACCTTTAGGGAACCGCATGGTTTTGTCTTTATTTCATATTTATTGGCAACACGTTTAACTGAAACCTCTTTAAACAAACGCCAAATAATGAGCGAAGTCACGTTTCGTTAGTGCCGAATCTTCCGTTCCTCTTGTCTACACTTCCGGGGAGAGCGATAGGATTAGCCGTGACGCTAAGTGTACGTAGGACGGGCCCCGGAGACGCTCTGCCCTTAGCGTCACCGCCAACGTAACGTCAATCACCATCTCGCATTCTTCAAAGAACCGAGGAAGGTTCTGAAGAGGGAAGCCAAATACGTCTCAAAGTATATATTGCTGAAATAAGTGTCTGCTGCAGACAGGTGCGGCTCTCGGCTGAATCGGTGTAAGATACACTTGATTACATATATTAGACAGCTTATATATCAACACTATCATAAACAACATTTCCGGTGAGATAATTGTGACAGGAATCTGGATATCGTCATCAATGAGATAGCCTGACCTTGTCTCGTTATACAGTAAACGGGATGACTCATAAGCTACATGTTCAACTTTCATTTCAAGACCTGTTATGATGTCACCTTTCAGCATTGCTGTAACCGTATCGAAAGCTTCCATATTCGATGCTGGTTAGATATTCTTCAACTATACGAATGCAACAAAATCTTAGCCTTAGGATGTTTATAGGAAACGTTACATCAGCCAGTCTTACTTCAAATAAACGTGTCGCTACTTTTCCTCTGCACATATCAGGAGTTGTCTCGTGACCTGGTCTGGGAACTCCCGGGAACCAAACGAAGCGGCGGGGCTCTTGCAAAGTTACTTTCACATAACCTGTCTCGCGCGAAATGCGCAAAACGGGATGGGCAATGCAGAGAACGCCCCTTTACTTTGACTTAAAGAGACACAGTGAAAAAAACACGATAAAACTAAGAACAAAATGTATTCTATAAGGAAGAACACAATGATGTTGTTCAAGAAAGCCAACAATGGCGTTACAGCAACAAACGTTCACTTCAGGAGTAAGTAAGACAAGCAAGTTTCTGGTGATGCATGTTGAAGATTAGAACCAGAAGCAATACATGTGCCTCGACTGCCAAAATGCATGCAACTATCTCTTGCCCCCCCCCCCTCCTTGCCATTTCTTGCACGCAATATAATGTACTGGTGCTTAAATTATGGCGACTATTCTCTCACTTTTGGCTAAAATTAGGTATATCAGTACTGTCGAGAAGGTAGGTTCCAAGCACGAACCATGGTTGAAAGAAGCATGGTGGACTGCTGAATGAATGGCAAATTCTTCATGAATATATGTATGTATGTGTGTGTGTGTGTGTGTGTGTGTGTGTGTGTGTGTGTGT
>BOPN01002868.1:183202-186709 GCA_017312705.2 Penaeus japonicus | reverse complement strand
TATATACATATATATATATGAAAGTCAATTACTGTCGGGTGAGATATCTTTATATCAATCCTATCTTTCTATTTGTATATTGTATATGGAAAGAGACAGAGAGGGAAAATGAACAGATGAATATAAAGATATCTCATCCGACAGTAATTGACTTTCAGACATGGGTCCGGGAACAGTAGACGCACGAGTGTGTATGCGTTAGCGGAGGTGGCAAAAAGGGGAGAGAGAACGAGAGAGAGAGAGAGAGAGAGAGAGAGAGAGAGAGAGAGAGAGAGAGAGAGAGAGAGAGAGAGAGAGAGAGAGAGAGAGAGAGAGAGAGAGAGAGAGAGAGAGAGAGAGAGAGAGAGAGCAAAAAAGAGAGGGAGAGAGAGAAAAAGAACAAAAGATAGAGAGAGAGAGAGAGAGACAGAGAGAGAGAGAGAGAGAGAGAGAGAGAGAGAGAGAGAGAGAGAGAGAGAGAGAGAGAAGGAGGGGGGGGGGGGGGGAAAGGACGCAGCTCGTTTTGCGGCAGAGGAAACGAATCGGCTGGAGGGCTTTAGGGGTTAGGGAGCAAGAGGAAAAGGGAGCCAACACCTGCCCGGACGACCCCACAACGCTACTTTCCCGTCCAATCAATAGCGCTCGAGCCGCATCCTCAGCCGTGGCTTCGGAGGGAACTGGGTCCTGGAGGAGGTTCCTTGTTGTGGTTCACCTGACAGCCTCTTAATGAGCTCAGGTATTCTCCGGTCGTCCCGCGGCTCCTGAGAGGCGGTCAGTAATCCCTTCGCTAGTGTCGATCCTTGGGGCGTGGAGGGGGCAAGGAGAGGGAGTGGGAGGAGACGAGAGCAAGGGACTCATCGATTAAGAAATTAATAGATCAGTCAGTCATTCCCCTTTGGCACTTTTATTGTACGAGGCGTTGCTCTGCTATCGACATCAACGCCGCGTCTGAATAAATTATACTGTCTATGGAGAAAAAGAAAACGTAATAGCAATATGGAAAAGAGAAAGAGAGAAAAAGAGAGAGAGAGAGTGAGAGAGAGAGAGAGAGAAAGAGAGAGAGAGAGAGAAACAGAGACAGACAGAGACACACACACACAAGTAGACGTAGAAAGAGAGATTGAACGAATTCTTTGTGACATGTTGGAAGGTATGAATGAAAACAACTATTCACAAGACAGGATGTGTAATTAGCGCTTTGATACTGATATTTTAATGAAATGAATACATTAAAGAGATATACTTAAGCCGAAAGATAGAGTGGATAGAGACTTACATGATTACGTTTATATACATATACATATGTAGACATACACACACACACACACACACACACACACACATATATATATGTGTATATATATAAACAATCACACACACACACACATATACAAATTTATATGTACGCTATATGATCGAATTCGAATTTATCATCAAATGAATCAAAATAGGTAATTAGAAAAGCAATTAAAAGAAGACTGCTTTTTTATTGTTTTAAAATGGACATGGACAACTAAATCAAAGAGAAATTTGAAATCATTATAATGAAATATAAATCATTAATGTTATGATATTAGACAAAATGTCAAAATGATTTTTGTCACAATTATAGAACACTGTGCGGCAGCGTCACATACAGTATATATATACACATTGTTACTACTATTACTACTACTACTAAAAAAAAAAAAAAAAAAAAATTGTTGACGTTTCCTAATATTTTGGAATTAGTGCTTAACAGTAATGACTTACATTCCATTATGGTAATTTCAATTTTCCAGGTTATCTAATTTTGCACGGCCATTCAGGCAAAAAAGGCTCACAGCAGAAAAAAAAAATTGTTACCTTTTTATTCTTTTATTGATCTATCTAAATCAATATGATGATTGAGTGACAACCTTTCACGTTTGTATACTTTGACAATTCAAAAACCTATAATAGAATATGACTGACTGTGCATTCTCTACGTGCTTCAACACACACGAAAACATATAGCTTTTAAAGACTAACACAAACTCAGGAATCATGTTGTGTGGGAAAGCCCTCCATGCGCATAGTAGAATAATCAGATTAATTCATGCAAGGGAATACAAAAAGACCATGGGATTGACTTCCTCTTTATATGATTTTTATTCATTTTACCTCCACCCTAACAAACAATTGTTCTTTTTGTTTATTTCGCTGAAGTTGCATTTTCTGGTGCATGTAGCAGCAACAGTTCGGTGGGTCAGCTGTTTTATATATATCGAGCCGAGCATGTCGTCTATTCAGACATTTTTTTTTTTTTTTTTTTTTTTTTATACGTATATGTTTTCTCTTTGTATCTTCTGAAATATAAATGTGGAGGCTTCTCTTAGATGATATGTCTAATCGTGTAAAGTTATTTCTAAGTAACCTTTCTGTGCATCCTCCCTAGATTTTATATTGTGATAACTGTCAACAAACAGACGAAAACTTAAACAATCCTCATATTCATTTCATGATAAAGATATTAAAAAGCAAGCAAGCAAGAAAGAAAGAGAGAAAGAAAGAAGAAGAAAAAAAAACAAGTATAACTTTCACACTTCTTCCATAAGTCAATAATACGCTTAAAATCGTGACAGCATGTTTTACAAAGACAAACACATATATGTATAAATAAAATGACTGGTGATATATAACTGAATCTATAAATATAGTAGAAAAAAGATTAAGAAGGAAAAAATAGTGATCTTAGGAAAAAAGGTATGGTGAATTGAATGGTGAAAAAAGGTATGGTGAATTGAATGGTGAAAAAAGGTATGGTGAATTGAATGGTGAAAAAATGTATGGTGAATTGAATAGTGAAAAAAGGTATGGTGAAATGAATGGTGAAAAAAGTATGGTGAAAGGTATATGAATTGAATATCTATTTTCTTTCCATCACAGGGGGTCCTAACCTGATAATCAACAATTTTGTTGATAATTGTATTAAGTCAGATTTTTGTTGTTGTTAAGATATTAAGGGTAATCCATTTGCAATAAGATAAAGTACATTCATTGCATTCAGCGCTGTGTTTACGTGTTAATATGTATCTATCTAAGGAGGGCGTCCATAATTCTTACCAGTTTCTCAAAGTGGTCGGTGATAAAAAAAAAAAAAAAAAAAAAAAAAAAAAAAAAAAAAAAAAAAAAAAAAAAAAAAAAAAAAAAGAAAAAAAAGAAAAAAAAGAGAGAGAGAGAGAGAGAGAGAGAGAGAGAGAGAGAGAGAGAGAGAGGGAGAGAGAGAGAGAGAGAGAGAGCTAAAACCCTGTCCTATAGTTTCAATATGGCAAAACAGCATCACGTTATAATGAAACACAACGAAACAACACTGTTCTGCTGATCCTTGGTGCAACGCGGCCAGAAATACAATGGCCACTGCAGTTAAGGCTATGAGTTATGGCCACGATATATCTACGTATGTCACGCTCTCTTGATAGTATACATTGCATGTCATGAGCTGGATCTTTGCATACTTCACCATGTCATCATGACAGTAGTGATAATAGCATTAACAACTAGGATATT
>BOPN01002868.1:145702-150702 GCA_017312705.2 Penaeus japonicus | reverse complement strand
TAGTAATACTGATAATGATAATTAGGGTAACGATGAAAAGGAAAATTGCAATAATCATGATAAAAGTAGTATGATAATAACAATAACAATAATGATATTGATAATAATAATGAGATTGATAATGATGATGACAACACTACTAATAAAACTGAGGATAATGATAATGTTAATGATATATTGATAATGATAGCAATTTTTTTAACGACAATTGTGATGATGATTATAACCTTATTATCAATTACGAAATAATAGTGATGCAGTACAATAATGATAGTAACAAAAACTAAGCTATTTTTTCCCGTAAATATGAATGACAGAACGGTTAGGTCAGGTAGCCATAATATTGCATATGTAGACGTATCTATGTGAGAAAAAAAACAACAACACAATACCATAGTGAATGGCGTTAACTGGATGAAAGATTGAAAACGTTTCACACCATAAACCACAGAGGAATTACATTTATGTCTGTTGCATTTATCCCGTACTACTGTCATTGTCATTAGTATGGTTATTGTGAGCATAATGCCTTCCGCTTTCGCTTCCATTGAAAAGTTAATAAAAGATATGTATTTTATTACATGTAGTTTGTATTATCTACTTCTCTGGTGATGATATATGTGACTATCATCTTTATCATCTCACCATGGTTATCATTGTTAGAATTTTTGTTATTATTTTCATATCAACACTATGATTAATAGCGGGAGTAATTTGGTGCTATTATTGATATCATTTACAACATCATTAGTACCATTACGAGTATTGCATACACACAGATCACAATTTCCTTCCAAAGAGAGAGCTTGTCTGAAATGATCAGCTTGTTTTCTTATATGATTCTGACTTCAGTTTCTTTCAGTAAATTCAGCGAGTAATTCTAGAATACCTAAAATACGTTTTTTGGGAAAAGCGAACCAAACTTCTGACTATTCTTTCGCCTTTCATATTGCTGGGAATGTCGGACTTTTCAAAAAAATATTTCGCCAAATCTAATTAAAATGCGTGCACAAACAAAGCTTTAGAAAACATAAGACAATCAACAACAGCTTTACATTTAACGTATAAGTTGTAATAAAAATATAAAATGATAATAATAATAAAAAAAAATATATATATATATATACATACATATATATATATATATATATATATATATATATATATATATATATATATATATATATATATATATATATATATATATATATATATATATATATATATATATATATATATATATATATATATATATTAATGAAGCTTTTAAATCACATAAATAGTAATACTATAGTACAAAAAAGGAATAGTAAAAGAAGAACAGAAATAGAAATAGAGAGAGGAAAAGAAGTCTCTCTTCTTTTTTGCTCTCATTCCTAGTTCCGGATGCGGGTGATTGAGCATTAGGGTTGACAAGTATAACGGCAAAAACATCCGCTTTCTACTTATAGATTTCATAAAGCTCTACTCACAGTCTAAACTCCAACGGCGCTCCTGATAAGAGTCTTTTCAGGTTTTTATTCGGGAATATATCTCCTTAGAAAAGCTACAGAGACTTGCCGTCGCTAATAGTGATTTCTAACAAAATCGTCTTTGGTGTTTCTTGTTAGTGTGTGTGTGTGTGTGTGTGTGTGTGTGTGTGTGTGTGTGTCAGAAGCACTTCGGGGGAAGGCGGGGGTCACGAGTCTCTACCAATATTGTCTGGGGGGTCGCGGGCCAAAAAGGTTGAGAACCACTGGTTTATAGGATCGTATCAATTTCCTTTTTTTTTAAATGTGACGTAATGGCCCAGTGACTCAGTATTAGGTAGTGACTCAGACTTTGAAGAACCCGTGTTTTGAAGTATATAATAAATAGTGCAACATGATATGATATAGTTTGCACACACACACACACACACACACACACACACACACACACACACACACACACACACACACACGCACACACACACACACACACACACACACACTCACACACACACACACACACACACACACACTCATACACACTTTGATGAGCTATCCTTCCTTTTTCCTATCCTCTCCTACCCTTCCCTCCCTCCACCTCCCTCTCCCCCCCTCCCCCCTCTCCCCCCCCTCTCTTCTTCCCTGACCCTCGACCTGAAATTCCTCCCTCATACTGCCTCCTTCACACGCATCCCCTGCAATAGTTGCATCGACTTTCTCATGTTCTGGCTTCCTCGCTAAGGGTTTGTCGCTCGCGTTCCACTTCGCTTTTCTTGGTCCTGAATGCGAAATATTGTTGGATTTCGAAAACGTCTCCGTTTCGAGAAACTGTTGCTTTTACGGAGAGAATGATTTTTTTTTTTTTTTCATTTTATGGTGGCTGTGGTTTGTGTAATAACGACAAGAACGCAATAATTATTATTGTTATAAGAATGATATAAACCAAGTGATGAAATACCATTAATATCAGAATTCTGGACAATAATAAGTATCGTAAAAAAAAGGATCTAAAGAGATATTAACTAAGAGAATAACAATATCAATAGAAATAACGAAAACATTAAAATGGGTTGTTATTATATCTGTTAAAGATAATGTTGGGTGAATATAATAATAATAAAGGAAAATAATCACAAAACAGAATTTGTCTTTATATATATATATATATATATATATATATATATATATATATATATATACATATACATACATAAATACATACATACATACATATATATATATATATATATATATATATATATATATATATATATATATATATATATATGTATATAAGAAAAGGAAAACTCACACTCTCTTCGGAAGTCTATTGGCTTGAGGGAGTCACTTGGCCTTTTTCTCTGTTTCCTGAGGGCTGGTCAGGGCAGACGATTCTCCAGACTGGTGTTCCAACGACAACAACTTCGTCATTAGCTGTAGCAGGTTCTCCAGTTTTAGACTCCGTAGCATGGTTACGCAACCTCTTGTGTTTTTCATCGTAGTTTTTCCTCCTGTTCTTTATTTTCTTCTACTGAGCAGTCACTTCTTTCTGCACCTTATGCTTCTTCTCATGTGCCTCAACAGCGGTGAAATGAAGCTTGTGAGATGAGTCACTCATAAGCAAAGACAATCACACAGGTAAGATGTGACATGGGTCAAAACAGCAGGTCATCCTAATTAGGTCATCTGTGCAAGTCTTTGCAAACAGTACTAGGATTTCATTCATAAGTACTCATTACTACCAGAGCTAAATAGTCTCATCTGAAACGAACCCTTTACAAATGTATTATATTTGAAAAGCGTAGCCGATTTTGTCTAAGATTTTTTGTTTGTTTGTTCTTATTCCAGATAAAATATGATGCCATTAGTCACTTTGCCCCCCTCCCCCCGCCCCGCCATCATCAACGGTCATCTTTCACCCCCCCCCCCCCTCTCCCTCCTGGGATGACGTAACATGTCAACGATCCTTATATCGATTCTGGTGCCGAAGGAAATACCGCAAGGTTACGCATACAGCCTATAATGAGGAGCCGACTTAGCAACAACTCGTGAAGCAAGCTGATGCGGGAACGGTCTAGGGACGCATAAATAGGGGTCCCGTTCACTCCCCTGAACACTGAATCAAGCAAAAGTTCGTGAACACTGGGTATTGGTAGCGGGCAAGAGTCAAGGATCTTACGTGGATTTTTACATTTACCCCGAGCAGAATGATAGTGGTAAAATCCTCGTGTCTCAGCCTGGTATTAGAGACACACGAGATAAAAGATGAAGAATGAAATAAGTGTTACGTTAAAGTAGTAGAAAGAAGAAAAAACAATTTACGCTAACTTAAAAAAAAACAACAACTTTAAATGACTTAAAAGAATTGATAAGGTTTAAAACAGGAAAAGGAACGTCGAATCCAGAAGAATTTCTGTATTAAATCCAACCAAAAGTCTTGAAAACAACAAAAAAACATGACAAAAACAGTTAAAAAGAGACAACATCCAGCAAATGACCAAAGCAAGTAACGGGAAGTCAGCTGGTATCATCTCAGGCTGTAAATCCAGAGGGGGGGGACACAAACACGGTTCTAGATAGATCTTTCTTTATTTGTTCGTGGGTTCCGTTTTTATAAAAAATGTTCGCGTGACGTTACGCCCTTTAACATATATTCACAAACAAAAATAATGAAACTGTGAAAAAACGTATAAAACATACAGTAAAACACGAAAACCATATTCAAGTGATAAAAACTGGATAAATGATTAAAGCCATTGTAAAATAAAGCATATTAAAAACAAAACAAAAAACTCATGGCGTTACTGACATCAGTAAAATACTAAGAGAACGATGTCAGTGATGTAAAACATCTATAACATAATTTAAAATGAAGTTATAATAATAAAAGTCTGTTATATAAAAAAGACACCAGATACTCAAATGGATAAAACCTCGTATGCTCATAAAAAAAATGTTTAAACAGTTTAGATAATGAATTCGTAAAATAAATCTAAATCTAAAAATCTAAAAAGGAACTATTTAAATGACTATCAAAATCATTAAAACTTCTGAATAAAATAATACAGAAACTAACTTCTTGCAAATTAAGAAACAGAAGATAAGCAATTAGCGAAAAGAACAAAACGAAACATCTAAAAAATATAAAGCTTAGAAAAAAAAAGTGATAAAAGGTGACACTTAACTAGGAATGAAAAGTGTGGGGAAACTTAACTAAAAAACGAGCAGGGGTAACTAAAACAATGACAAAGATAAAACCATGTTCCCACGCAGGGGAAATGGAGACCATCTGGCTACCCCGCCTAGATTCAACTGCTTTTCTCGAAGAGGAAGTTTGAAGAAGCTCCGCACTATATAATCAAAGGAATATATTGTATAAATACCGATGGAAAAGTATCAAACCTTGAGGATATGGACTTGTTAATGATGCAACAAATAGTTTAAATATATAATGAAAATAAAACATCCCCCCCCCAAAAAAAAAAAAAAAAAAAAATAATAATAATAAAAATAAAAAGAAAGAAAATCATA
>BOPN01002868.1:125702-128202 GCA_017312705.2 Penaeus japonicus | reverse complement strand
TCCTACTTCTATTACACCTCCTCTTCCTCTCATGCGCCTCCTCTTTCTATTCCCCCTCCTCCTTCTGCCCCTCCTCCCTCTTCATCTTCGCTAATTACCTCTTCATCCTCCTCTTTGTTCTCCTCACCCATTACCTCCTTTTCTATATCTCCTCTTCCTCCCTTTTCCGCCTCCTCCTCCACATTCTCCTCCACATTCTCCTCCTTTTCTCTTCGCCTCTTCATCCACATTTACCTCCCTCCTCCTCCGCGTCAGGTTCCTCCCTCCTCCGTAACCATCCCCATCTTCTGCTCCACACTCTCACTCCCTATCCGCCTTCCCCTCCACATTATCCTCCCTCCCCCTCCCCTTCTTCTTCATCCTCCCTCCACCTCCTGCTCTCCATCCTCCCCTATGCCTCTTTCTCCCTCCTCCACCACTACCACCCCACCTCCTCCTTATCCTGTCCCTCCTCTTCCATATCCTCCTCCTTCCCCCTCCGCCTCCTCTCCACAATCTCTCCTCCCCCGCCTCCCATCCCCCCACCCCCCGGTCGTGAGGAGACTTTATGGTCGGGACGTGAAGGCTCTAACGACCTCGAGTTCACAGTTGTCATCTTGTTCAAGACTTTATGCGGACTCCACTAAGTCACTAGCTGAGGGGACGGAGTAACAAACAACAGTCGTTTCTTGTGGTCGTGTGAAGCGGGTGGGGGGGGGGGGGTTACCAGGAGGTGGGGGATTGAAGGATGATCTCGCCCTTTTTGGGTACTTTCTTCTTGGTAAGGTTGGTAAGCCTGAGAAGTGATTTTGATCAGCTGATTTATTTTTCTCTTTTCGGCGAGGTTGGTATCCCTAGAATGATAGCTTATTTAGAAGTTTTCGCCGTTGCTATACTTGCATTGGAGTTGCTGTGTATTTTCTTGTATGCTGTTCTTGCTTAAAATTGTGTAAATGGGACTTGTTTAAAAGTATTCTTGTTTAATCGTTTAGAACTAACAAAGAGGTGTGAGAGAGAGAAAGGGAAAGAGAGAAAGAGAGAGAGAGAGAGAGAGAGAGAGAGAGAGAGAGAGAGAGAGAGAGAGAGAGAGAGAGAGAGAGAGAGAGAGAGCAAGAGAGATTAATAAGTGGAGACAGATAGAAATAGATAGAGATAGATGAAAAAAAGAAGAGATAGATAGATAAACAAATAGAGATAGGTAGATCAATAAGTACAGATAGACAGATAAATAATCAAATAGATAGATAGATAGACAGCGATAGATGCAGAGAGACAGATAGGAGGGCAGAGAGATAGATACGTAGATAGATATGTTTCAAGCCTTCAACACACCCTGCAAAGTCCTAATTTGAATAATTTGCATTTCCCTCCAACCTACACGTGGATATGATCTGACTGACCGCTCACAGACGCCCACAAATCTCCTTGTCACATCTGTCTACCTGCATTTCACTTCAACCTTGAGCTGGAAATGTCAAACTATCACAGAGCGAGCGACAGAGAGAGAGAAAGAGAGAGAGAGAGACAGAGAGAGGGAGAGAGAGAGAGAGAGAGAGAGAGAGAGAGAGAGAGAGAGAGAGAGAGAGAGAGAGAGAGAGAGAGAGAGAGAGAGAGAGAGCGAGAGAGAGAGAGAGAGAAAGAGAGAGAGAGAGCGAGAGAGAGAGAGAGAGAGAGAGAGAGAGGGAGAGGGAGAGGAGGAGGGGTGGTGGTGGGGGGGAGGGAAGGGGTGGTTAGGATGGGGAGGGGTGGGGGTAGGGGTGGAGGGAAGGGGGGAGTGGGGGGTGGAGGTTTAGGGAAAGGGAGGAGGAGGGGAGGGGGTTTAGGTAGAGGAGGGGGGGGTAAGGGAGGGGAAGGGAGGGGGGGGGGGGAGAGTGAGAAAGAGAGAGAAAGAGAGAAAGAAAGAGATGTCCTCAAACGAGAGTACCAAGTGTGGACACCCTTTCTCTACCAACCTGACCCTCCTCGATGAAACATTTGCAAGCTTTAACAAAACACTCGCTTCGAAACTGATAAACGGGATTACTTTAAACACATTTCAAAATTGATAAAGAAATGAACAAATCAATAAACATGAACAAATATATATCAAACCTAATCGCATTAAGATCCTGAAAACACACAGACACACACACACACGCTAAAGCAAAACGAAAGATAAAAGAAGGAACAGGAGAAATATCAAAATGGCGTTCATTCGCATGTATTCACGCGGCCATAAAACATGAAAGGCCATGAACCAGCGG
This sequence comes from Penaeus japonicus, assembly GCA_017312705.2. Classification (NCBI taxonomy): domain Eukaryota; kingdom Metazoa; phylum Arthropoda; class Malacostraca; order Decapoda; family Penaeidae; genus Penaeus; species Penaeus japonicus. Next base: position 125,980 of record BOPN01002868.1, on the reverse strand, counting down.
AAATGCAGTCTCGTGCACCACACAATCCTCACGCTGCATATGCAAGCTCGGGATTCCTGTGCCATGCATCAGGATGATCCCTGGGCTGGATTGCTGCATAGTGCAGGACGAGTAAAAATTAACGTGGTCCAAAAAATGCATGAATAAATGTAGGAATGGACAAGTGGATAAATAGATAGATGAATAATCCCTGTGAGATAGAGTAATACATGCATGCACACACACACACACACACACACACACACACACACACACACACACCCATATATATATATATA
>BOPN01002868.1:97500-102500 GCA_017312705.2 Penaeus japonicus | reverse complement strand
TTACTATCATTATCATAATGATTATCATTACTATTATCATTATTATGATTATAATTACTATTATCATTATCACTATCATAATAATCATCATCAGCAGCAGCAGATCATTATCATCATCCTCTTCATACATATTCCTATAGTGATTATTATCACTATCATCATTATCATTACATTAAATTTATTAAATGTACAGGTATATGACTGAATGTTTTATCAAGAATATTTCAAACTCCAGGAAATCCAATAATGGCTCTTTAACATTTAGAAATTTTAACTTATACAACTTGTATTAACATTAATGGGATCAACTGAGTTAATTGTGACAAATGGATAAAAGTGGTATAAATGAAAGTGAATAATTTCACAACACAAGAAATGTAATTTACGCGTTTCGGGTTATCCCGTCTTCAGAACTACATACTACATCAAGTTAACATGAACATATATATATATATATATATTAATCAAGAACTGACGACCCATCTGATTCCTGTGACCTCTCGCTCGTTGTCCGCATAATAGATAGACGTTGCTGTAACCTTAGATAATTTGAAGCGACCTGACGCTGTGTTCATGTTCTCCTCCGTGGCGATATATGCAGCTTCCATCAATTTTCTCTTTAATTAATTTAATCCTTCATGGATCACTTTGGCACGCTTCCAGTCCGGTAGATGTCCCGCTTCATCTACGTGTACCATCATGGCGTTGGATGTTCTGTGGTGTCGGACGTCGGCTCGATGTTCACTGATCCTGGTGCTGAATCCACGTCCTGTTTCACCATGATATGCTTTCTCGCATCCGCTACATGGTGTGCAGTATAAGGCGCTGTCAGGATTCTTTGTGGACGGCTTTCTGTTGCGTATTAGGTCACCTATTTTCGCACCAGAAGTGTTGGTGATATTGATGGAGCTTCCGAAATGTCTGTTTACCGCCACAGAGATGTTGCATTGAGGTAGCACTAGGATCTGTGGAGAGGAAGAGGGTTCGGTTCTTGACCTCGTTATAATGAACTCCGCCTTCTTTCGGAGTTTCAGAAGAAATCCCCTACGGTATTTGTGTTTCATAAATGCCTCAATGATGTACTTAATTTCATCGTCTAGGAATTCAGGGCTGCTCTTGACTAATATATATATGTTCATGTTAACTTGATGTAGAATGTAGTTCTGAAGACGGGATAACCCGAAACGCGTAAATCACATCTCTTGTGTTGTGAAATTATTCAGTCTCATTTATACCACATTTATCCATTAGTGGGTTCATTTCATTTTGTTTTTATTTACATTTGATATATATCATATGAGAAGTGGCATCCTATTTTTAACTCGCCTTCCGGATGACATGCTACTAAAAATTCATAGGTAATAGAATGTTTAATCTTGAGTTAATGCCACCTATTTTGCTGAACATTACATCTATTGTGAGTACAATAAGTACGAGGCTCATTGTCGATGTATGAGGCTTTTACATAAGCGTCTTTTTTTTTTTTTTTTTTTTTACAAAGAGAGAATCGGAATAGCTAGGTGAGCAGGGGGTCGGGGTTGGGGATAGGGGTGGGGGAGGGGGAGACTAGAGAGGAGAGGAGGGGAGGGAGGAGTGAGAGGAAGGGGGGAGAGGGAGGAAAGGGGGGGGGGGAGGAGAGGAGGAGAGGGGGGAGGAAGTAGAGTGGATGGAGAGAGGGAGGGACAAGTAGGGAAAAATAAGAGCAGGAAGTAGAGGGAGAAAGATTAACATTTTTAGGAAAATAGATATGGATAGTTAGACAAATTGAGAAAGAGAGCGACAGAGAAAGATATATGCATATATATATATATATATATATATATATATATATATATATATATATATATATTGTATATATATATATACATATATAGATATATACATATTTAGATATAGATATACATATATAAATAAATAAATATATATATATATATATATATATATATATATATATATATATATATACATATATAAATATATATATACGTACACACACACACACACACACACACACACACACACACACACACTCACACACACACACACACACACACACATATATATATATGTATATATATATATATATATATATATATATATATATATATATATATATATATATATATATGTGTGTGTGTGTGTGTGTGTGTGTGTGTGTATATATATATATGTATATATATATCATATATATACATATTTGTATATATATATATATAAATATATATGTATATATATACATATATACATAAACATATATACATACATACACAAACACACACATGTGTGTATATATACATACATATATATGTATATATATATATATATATATATATATATATATATATATATATATATATATACATATATATATATATATGTATATGTATAGATAGATAGATTAAATTATAGGATCAGTAAAGCAGCGAAACTATTGCAGCGTATGCCTGTTTCAAGATGGCGGCACAAATACACGCTCTTCATCACAACCCACGCGGCTGCTGTTGACGCAGGCTCATATCTCTCCGCGACCCTGTAGCTACTTTGCTGGCGGAGGTCAAGACAGGCTGACCTCACGCAAATGTACAAAGACTTCAGTTCGACCTTCGCCGCTTTGCTGTATCGTTGCCTTGACCAAAGAAATGCACTTACAGATGATCGCTAGTTTCCCTGCTCTATCCAGTCTTTTGCAAAATGTTCTGAACAAAACGAGTACCCGTTACAGATAGATAGATAGATAGTAGGATAGACAGACAGACAGATTACAAGGTAGATCTTCAGAGAGATAGCTAGTTATACAGACAGGCAGATGGTCAGGCAGATAGATAACGATATATATATATATATATATATATATATATATATATATATATATATATATACATATATATATATATATATATATATATATATATATATATATATATATATATATATATATATGTATGTATGTATGTATGTATCTATCTATCTATATATATATGAGACTCAGATACGCTAGCACACATACAATATAGACTGACATAAACGGTCACAGAAAACCGCCATAAGCTTACAGACCGAGACAAGAGTATACAAACAATGGCAAAGAACAGTAACAAAGACACAGACACAGACAGCAATCCAAATATAGAGACAAATAACTGAATAGACGAGGAATGCGAACGAAAAACAACAACAAAAAAACACATAATAAAGGCCAGATAAAGTGTATTATAACAAGTCCTTTGTGATTAGTCTTATAGGGAATTGTGCTCACCCGTCCGAACAGTCGAGCTAAAGTGAAAATGGAATCTATTAAATTTAGCTAGCGACTCAATCGGATTCGAAGATAGAATAAGAAATGGCACACTAATTACATCCGGGGATCATCAGAGACTTCATTCGCACAGGGATTTGTTTTTTTCCCATTTCTTTTCTTTCCTTTATTATCATCATTATTTACGTTTGCATTAATTTCCCTCCTTTTATCGTTACTTTCACTTATCATCATCATTACATTAGATGTTATTTCTAAAGGCACATTGCTCATAGATTACTCTACCAATTTGGATGATTAAGAGAGATGTGCATTCAAACATATTGGGATGGACTGCTTATCTCTGTTATGTTGTATCGTGCAATCACTGCAGAATGCAACTGGAGGAGCGGCTGCCACGTGTATAGCACTCGGTTTAGTTGAATCGATATATGATTAACAATTAAATGTAATTTTCTTTTTAATCGCTGGAGGGAGGCTTAAGTAAAAAAAAAAATAATTACTAATACCACCAATAATCATTATCACCAGCTATAAGCTTACTAATTCAGCAAATTATATAATGAATATATGAAGCCTTGAAAACGTCATTCATCTATCTAAAAAAAAATCTCTCATAACGCTGTACTATACCGAACCTTTCTAAATATTGCTAAATATAATGACTGAAATTACCGGGCGCCTGAAAGCTTGTGTGTTCGTATGTTTATGCGCGCGCGCGCATGTGTGTGTGTGTGTGTGATGTGTGTGGTGTGTGTGTGGTGTTTGTGTGTGTGAGTGTGCGTGTGTGTGTGTGTGTGTGCGTGCGTGTGTGTGTGTGTGTGTGTGCGTGTGGGCTAAGCATCTTTGAAAGAGGCCCCGCGTGAGAGACAAATGCTATCCCATAAAAAGCCTACGAAGCCCCCGCGTCCCATAGAACTGAAGAGCTGTAGACTAGATGGACACTAAAGTTCTCCTAATTGTACTTTATCTGCAAAGTTTAACAGTACATAATTTTGGTCTGGTTAAACCTTTCTGTTTCTGTTAGAAACTTTCTTGAATATCTAGTTCTTTAAATTTAACGATCGTTGAAGATTTCTGGATGACATTTTATGTAGTTTCTTGTATTTATTATTTAATTTTTGTTATCATTAATATTATCATCATCATAATCACTTTCATCATCATTTTCATCCTCATCATCATTATCATTATCATCATCTTCATCACCATCATCATTATCATCATCATCATTGTCATTGTCATTCTCATGATCATTATCATCACTATCATCATCATTCTTATAATTATTATCATTATCATAATCATTATCACATCACCATCAAACCTACCAATATCATCATCAGCATTACAATTGTCTTTTATTATGATTTTCAATCTTATTCTCATCCTCATCATTGGGAAAGCGATTTACAATTTACTGGAATTTGCAATCTCGTATTCTGCGAGGGAACGTAGGGGGGGGGGGGGGGGGGCAGGGAGGAGGGGATGAGAGGGGAGGGGGGAAGGGAGGGGGTAGGAGGGGGAAGTAGCATAACTTCGTGCGTGAGGCAGGGAATTCGAGCTTGCATATCCGCTGGAAAACATGCAAAGAGAACTTGGCATGGAGTGAGTGTGCCATTTTTCCGTGTGTTTATGCCACCTTATTGGTAGAATGTAAAGGAACTGTCAGTATTCCTATAATCATGAATATCATAAAAGTAATATTATCATTTATTTCATTCCTTCATGATCAGTAATATTA
>BOPN01002868.1:82500-85000 GCA_017312705.2 Penaeus japonicus | reverse complement strand
AAGTAAATGGCGTTTATAATCGAGTGGCGGATTGAACGGAACAGTTAAGTTATCGGAAGTATCCTTGAGTGCGATTTGAGTTCGTGAGCAGAATTTTGTTCGCAAGGAAAATATATATTATTTCTCTTTTTAGTGATTCGGTAATGAAGCTAAGTTATTTATCAATAATTGCATTATCACAGATTTTATACAGTCTAAGAAATATTTAAACCTTTAGGGATGATAAGTGAAAAAAAAAATATATATATATAAACAGCAACTTGTAGGTAATTTCCCTGCATTTTCCCTTTCTACTTTGAACTTGAAAGCACGAGCAAGATTCTTGAGTCTTAGCAAAAACTTGAAAACAATAAAAACATGACAAAAAAAAAAAAAAAACACAAATAAAAAAGACAACGTCCAGCAAATGACCTAAGCAAGTAACAGGAGGTCAGCTCAGTACAACCTTTGTTCTGGTATCATCTCAGGCTGAAGTAAATCCAGAGGAGGGAACACAAACACGGTTCCAGATAAATCTCTCTTTATTGCTTCCGTATTTATACCAAAGTTTGTATGACGTCACGCTCATCAGTTAGACAAAAATTACAAATATGAATATTTAAATGTGAAAAATATATCATACAGACAACAAAACACAAAAATCATAACCAAGGAATAAAATTTGGATTAATAATTAAAACCATTGTAAAAAACGGCACTGAAAAAAAACAACTCATGACGTCACTGACATTGGTAAAATACTAAAATAGCGAGGTCAGTGATGTGATACAAAAATAGAATAAATTAAAAGAAAAAATGATAATGATAATTGTTTAGTATTTTGAAAAATACCCCACAACTGGGCTAAGGTGGATAAAACACCTTGAGCTCATATACAGGAGCAATAAATATTATAAAAAGGAATTCGTAAAATAAATCTAAATCTCAAAATTAACAGTTAAAATGACTATCAAAATTATTAAAAGTATTGAATAAAATAATACGAACTTTTAAACATTGAAAAATAAAGGATAAGCAATTAACTTAAAGAACAAAACGGAGGATCTAGAAAATGGGAACATCAAAGCTCAGAAAAAGAGGATAGAAAAGGGTAACTAAACTAAAATGAAAAGGGTGGGGAAAAATAAGTAAAAACGAGCAAGGGTATCTAAAACAGTGACAATAATAATATCACGTTCCAGCGCAGGGATAACCATCCGGATACCCCGGCTGGATTCTGCCACTTCTCTCAAAGGTGAGGTTTGACGAACCTCCCCATTATATTTAGAATGTATGGTACCACTCACTGTAAAGTAATGATATGATGGAAGAACACAAACTGCACAATATATACATGTACTAAGAAATCTGCAGCATATTTACATTGTGGAATATACATAAGATGTATCTTTACCATGGCTAAAAAAATCAGGAATAAGCAAAGGAAAATATTCAGTCAGAAAATGTTCAGTCATTTTGTATCCATTGTAAATATGGTTATACTATTCAGTAGATCAAAAAAAAAAAAATATATATCTATATTACTCCTACATAGTTTATCCCGATTAGAAATAGGGTAGAACTATATGACGTGACAAAAACTGGCATATCAGGATGTTGTTAGTAATGCCTTGTATTACTGTATGGTCGGTTATGTATAAGATATATAGTGAGCCATGCTTGAAGCCATATATGAATATCTTCATTTGGCTGGTTAAGAATAATGCTCACGCCATGCCATACCATGCTCATGTGACCTGATCTCTCCGGAAATCAAAGGAGGTTACGAAGAGACGTTTCTCCCTCAGACTGGCCAAGTGAAGACATTATATGTAGTCTTTGAAAAGAAGAGAAAAAAAGGAATGGAATTGGCTCCTGTGCAGATAAAGGAACTAAAATAATTGTATGCTTATTAACCCGTTGACGACCATACATACATCTATGCATTTCTGTGTGTTTTTTGTTTCGTCATTATCCTTTTTATTATAATCATCATTATCATCATTGCCATTATTATTATTATTCTCGTCATCACAAGGATAACAGTAACAGAAGAAATAACCTTTTTCCAATAAAATCCAGAAAAGGGATAAATGTAGTGGACGTGCTAGTCACCAATGGTTAAAAAGTAATCATCTACTGTTGCTGATGAATGGGAGATCCAAATCATGCACCGCAAAAGAGTGGACAATGGACATGAATTATTATCAAAAGATGAATAGTTAACTGAATTCAATTATGAATGAAAGATAAATGGATATTGAAAATATTAAGCCATGCTATTTGCTTTCTCTCCTTCCCTCTTTATTTAGCCAAGAAACATACAGGCAAGTTAAGGACTAGGATGACACAACAATGGCGACTCTAACAAAAGAAACAAAAGTGAAACGACTCTCCAGGGACAGGATCTGTTGTGTAGTAAGGTAATAGTCCAGATGTAACGGACGACAGTGTGAAGATGAGGAGAATGATGAATGTACTAATTAATTTCAGTAACCCTGCAGACCGGATTAAAATGGAT
>BOPN01002868.1:65000-67500 GCA_017312705.2 Penaeus japonicus | reverse complement strand
GATTATAGTGAAACTGGTAACTAATAAAGATTTTGATAACAGCATTGATGATAATGCACAAGAAAACAGCAGCATGTGATGATAATAACAGAAATATTGGACACTGATCTCATTAAGCTGCATATAGAATTTCAGCAAATATTTGACGCAGTGAGTACTTTATGTTTTTCGTGCTGAAAATAGAGATATAACCAAATTTACAGTTACAGAGAAATAATGGATAGAGGGAAGGAGGGAAGCAGGGAGACAGAGAGGGAGAGAGAAAGAGAGAGAGAGAGAGAGAGAGAGAGAGAGAGAGAGAGAGAGAGATAATAGCAATATATTCCGTCTGGATGTGTTTACTTGTGTCCGTTATATATACAGTGTACAATAAGGTACGTAGCTCAGAGTGTAATAGTGAACAAAGACACAATTAAGCTATTTTGTTACACGTTTAATAATCAGAATAATGAACCTTCTTCTGGCTTTGTGATAAATGTGATATGATCTGTATCTGAAACATATGTTTTTTATTACCATTGTTATCATTATAATCATCTTTGTCATCATCATATTATCATTGCTATTATCATTATCATTTTTATCACTAATATCATTAATGTTATTATTATCTTCATAATTTTTATCTTTAATATTACTATTATTATTACTACTATTATTATTATCGTTACTGTTACTATTATTTTCATTATTATCATTACCATCACTATTATTATCATTATCATTACTATAACCATTGTAATTATCATTGTTGTTGTTCTTGTTGTTATTGTCATTATTTATAGAGATATAATAATTATCATCATGTTTGTTATTTCTTTTATCATAATCTCATTTTTATCATTGTTATTACCATTATTATTTTTTTTCTATCATTTTCATTATCATTGTTGTTATTATCATTATTGATATTATCGTCGCTATTATCGTTATTACTACTATCATTATTGTTATTACTATCAATCATAAAATTGTTATAATTATTAATTATAATATCATCATTATTATTATCATTATCCTTATTATAATCATAATCCTAATGATTATGATAATAATAATAATAATATTAATTATTATTATTGTTACTATAATCATTATTATTGTTATTATTATTATTATCATCATTATTATTACCATTATTATTATCATCATCACCATCATCATCATTGCTATTGTTATCATTACCCTTTTTTTGTAGTATCGTTAGCATTATGATGATTATCATTATCTTTATTATCATTTCTAGCATGACTATTATAACAATTATTATTATGATTATGATTATGATTATCATTGTTACTATTATCATTATCATTACTATCATCATCATTACGAATAACAATATCATCATCATCATCATTACCATCATCATCACCATCTTCTCAATTTATCTTTTAAATCATCAATTTCATTTACTCTTGTTATAGTGTACCCTGAATGCAAAGGCCCAATAACTCAACGACAATGAAACAGTGTCAGGAAATATGTGAAAACAATTATAATTTATATCCGCGATTGCTGGCAACAGGAACGAGATTAAAATTTTGATATATAGGCGAAAGGAAAGGAAAGAGAAGAGGAAAACGAGAAAGGAATGTAAAGGAAGGTGAAGAATAGGAGGGATAGTACTGATAATGATAATAATAATAAGAAGAAGGAGAAGGAGATAAAGGAGCAGGAGATGGAGAAGAAGAAGAAAAAAGAAGAAAAGGAAGAAGAAGAAAGAAGAAGGAGGAGAGGTAGAAGAGAAGGAGAAGATTATGATGAAGATGATCCAAGAGTAAAAATCAAAGAATGAGATACGAATATGACTCAAGAAAAAAAAGAAAAAAAAAAGAAAAGAAAGAAAGACAAATCAATAGAATAAGAAAGAAGAATCGAAAAGCAAAAGAAAACAAAATATTCTACCACGGAACTTCCCTTCCCAAGCGACACGGTTGACTTCTTTCTTAAAGTCAAGCAAACAATTCCTTACTCCAGGGACAAACGGTACAGGAGGAGGGTAGTGCATCAGCACCTCAGACACTCTTAGATAAAGTTACAGTCGTCGGTTCTAACTTGTATCCACCGGCTGTAGTTTCTTGTAGATTCCTGAAACTTCAGCTTCTGAAGTCTGGGGATGAGATAGAAGTTAGTTTTGCTCGTTTTTATAACGGATGAATTAAGGTTGGAAGGGACTGTAGCAAGATTGCTTCTGTGTTGACTTTGTCGTATTTGCAGCGTGTCTTTCTCTCTCTCTCTCTTTTACTATGTTTAGTTTCGTGTACTTAAAACTATGCCCCGAACGTATGTTTTCATTTTTATTTGTAGTGCTTTCATTATCATCGTCGTTTTCATCATCATTATCATCAACATCATCGTCATCCTCATTATCAACAATATCACCTTCATCATTATCCTCCTCCTCACCATCCTACTTATGTTCACCTTCAATACGATTGTCATCTTTATCGTCGTTATCATTATCCTCAATATTGTTATTATCGTTCTAAACACTCAT
>BOPN01002868.1:47500-50000 GCA_017312705.2 Penaeus japonicus | reverse complement strand
TTGAAGGACAATTCCAGGACACAAGTCAAAGTAAGATCTTCCAGAGAGCTTCTCCCTAAGCACCAGAGAGGAATTAGACGATTTTTTACTTGGTACAGCACTAATCCCTTAAAGGGACATACATGACGAAACTCCCCTCTCAACATGTAATACTTTTATCTTGCCACATGCTGCTTTCTCACACTCTATATCCTACTCCACTCTAGGAACATCTACAGCAAGACATTAGTGACTACGACAGTATTAAGAAGCCGAAATCGAAGGAGAGAGCCGTTGCATGCTTCTGTTGGCACACCTTTGAAAAGGATAGATGCAGAAACTATGATGGCCAAGGATAGGAGTGTGTTGCAAAAAGAGCCGAAAGAAACCTAACCAAGAATAGGAGCTCCTGCGCCAGCTACAGATGACGATAAAAGCAGCTGGCTTCATCTTACTCTTCTTTGATGACTAGACATAAGTTCGCATTTGTGTGCATACAAATGACAAGATTGCTTGACTAGCCAGCCATTATCAAAACTATGAGAAGTCCATCTTACAAGATGCTGGAACTGAAGTTCTTCCTTGGTCTTAACATTTTGAGAAAGTGAAGGATAATAACAATGATATCAATAATGATATTAATCATATATGATGATCACCATGATCATTTTTATCATCATTATCATTATCCTAATCATCATCTTAATCCTCCTCCTCCTCCTCATAATGATCATCATCATTATCATTATCATCATTATGTTAATTGTCATTACTAGCATCATTATTCTCTTTCTCTGAGATTTTTTTTTCACATTGCACGAAATAAAATTTACTCCACTATTTCACGATGGCACACAAAAATAATACTTATTTGCTGATAGATAATTCTCTCTCTCTCTCTCTCTCTCTCTCTCTCTCTCTCTCTCTCTCTCTCTCTCTCTCTCTCTCTCTCTCTCTTTCCATCGCATTTTTTACGTGTTTTTTTCTGTATACAAGAAGAAAAAACTTTATACCTTGTTAGGGAAAGAGAGCCAATCTATCCCTTCCAGAGGAAAGAGTTTTGCAAAGAATCTCTTTCTTTTTTATTTTATTTTGAAGAAAATAGGTGATTTTGAAACTTTTAATGATAAGATCAAACTAATTAGATTTAAGACTATCACTTTGTTATCATGACAAATTGACCGAAACAACTATTGTATATCATCGGATAATGGAACAATACAAGTTTTATCCTGGTAGTAATATTGTGGCCTTGTTGCCGGAAAGAATGTGTGTTTGTAGGGGGGGGGGGGTGGCAGGCGGTCCGAATGGACTGTAATGTAGTAATAATGTGGATTACGACTTTCCAAAACATCGTGAAGAAACTTTAATTGTCTTGAAGTGTAATTACAAGACCATTTCAGTTGGTAGATAAGAAACTACTCGACTTTGTTTCGGAGGCTTCTGGCTATACATCTTCTTTGCAGTGGAAGCAGAGGTTAGGGAAGGGATAATGGGCCAAAAGGGGAGTTTAAGAGACCGAGAAATAATGCCAAGTGAAGTTTGAGAGGGAGAGAGAGGACAGAATGTGGATTTCCATTAAAAAATGGAGTTAAAGAAGTTAGGCGATGGTGAAAAGTGGAGTATAAGAGAAAGGTAAAAATTGGCTAAATTTCGAGATAAGAGAAGGGTAAATATATGTAGGGAAAAGAAAATTCAATTGTAAAAAGTTTGAGAGAGTGTGAGAGAAAAAAAATCAAAAGGAGAGAAGATATCCAAAGTAAAGAGAAACAGAAGTGGAATATTAGAGAATGGGGATAATATTCAGCTCAAGAGAGATAAAATCAAAAGAAAAGTTTAAGACGCAGAATGAAACATCAAAATTGGAGTTTAAGAGACTGAAAAATATAATTTCAAAGAGGAGCTTAACAGATGGAAAACCAAACGAATCCCGTTTACGAAAATGGAATATAAATAATGGTAAAGTAAAAGAGAGTAAATTAGATGGAAGGAAAACAAAAGCTAGGTGCAAAACATTTTACGAACTTCATATTAAAAAGGTAGACACTTAATATTTTACAAATTCTTTGCTAAACTTGGATAGGATATATACAAATTTTCAGCAAAATAGGTGGTCTGTGCCTTAAATAGTTCCTTCACTTCAAACGGTAAAAAGAAATTAACTTGATTTTTCAAAATTGATTTTCTACCTGCTGAAAATTCAACAACTGATAGTGGAGACTAGTCGAAATGGAGGGAAACAGCAACTATTAGCAACAATTTATCAATAAAGGTATAAGAGGAACACTTTTTTAACATATACGCTTGTAAAACTAAAAATAAAATATTAACTGAATCCATAGATACCTGCGGCTGTGTGTGTCCGGTGTGAGTCACAGTGTAAAAGAAAAGTGGGGTTGAGTTTCCAGCCTTAATAATATACCCCATTTTCGGGAATTTATGGATGTACCAGACAAAATCCTGAAGATGAACCTTCCATGAAAAGCTAACAGTATCTCAGGAACTGCGTAAGTTTGTAGTT
>BOPN01002868.1:12500-22500 GCA_017312705.2 Penaeus japonicus | reverse complement strand
ATATATATATATATATATATATATATATATATATATATATATATATATATATATATAATTATATATACATATATATGTATATATATACATGTATATACATGTATATACATATACATATACACACATATTTATATAAAATATCTATATATATATATATATATATATATATATATATATATATATATATATATATGTATATACATAGATATATATGTATATATGTATATATATATACATATACACACACACACACACACACACACACACACACACACACACACATATATATATATATATATATATATATATATATATATATATATATATATATGTATATATATATATAATGTATATATATATATATATATATATATATATACATATAAACATATATATATATATATATATATATATATATATATATATATATATATATATATATATATATATATATATGTATGTATATGAACCTACAAAAAAACACAAACACAGTAATGCAGACATATCAGAATTAATAAAACACGCCACAAATTGAAAGATATATAGATATATATAGATGTATATATATACATATATATATATATATATATATATATATATATATATATATATATATATATATATATATATATATATAAATATATATATATATTTATATATATACATGTATATATATATATGTCGTAAGACGATGTCTTATGGCAGAATTTTAAGACTTTGCGCATAGTCGTCTGCGAACGCGCGACGACGTGAGACAAGAGGACGTCTGAGACAGGCAGAACTCTGACGGTCCCGGGTAAACAACTATAGAGACTCTGCCGGTTATCTTTTCGGTAAGGGGAGTTTAATCTAAGTTGTGTGGGCGGAATGTCCAGTGTATCAGAGACAGTTAATTTTGTTAAGTGTTAAGTTTTATATATAACCATTTTGCTACTATACTTATTTACAAAAATAGAAAGAAAAATAGTAAAATTGTAGATATTTTGGTTATCCTTAATTAAGGGATAGTTCCAGGTGAGAAGACTTGAAGGGTTGATATTCAACTTCCACCGTAAAGGGTTTCGAGTGCCGCCAACTGAAAGAACTGGTGGTGGCAGTGATAATAATTCGTGACAGATATTAACTTTCATAAAGGATAATAGCAGGTTTACGACAGTGGTGGCAGCGGTGGTGCTGCTTTCCGATTTTGACGCTACTTTTAACGAGGGTATTTATGTTACTTAAACATATAAACTCTCCAGTTTTCTTTACAGCAGCGGAGTTCCCAAGTTGCTGTGTTGCTTTCTTGTTTTAATGTAGTATTATAATATGCTAAGCTTAATGGGTGTTAGATTAAAAAGGTTTAATACATAAATTTACAGGGATTTGCTATCCTATAGAGTTGGTTATGTTTATTTTTGTAAACTTATTTTTGTGACTGTAATTTGTCAATCCTGTTACTACTCTATTACTAAATATTTTCTCCAGCGTTACCCCCCCTTGATAGCTACAGAGTGTGGGAGCGGAGGCTGTTTACACGGGTGACGGGTACCTATCTGGGTGAGTGGAGAAGCGCGGCCAGCGTGGAATCGGCGGCTCGGTCAGTGTATGACGTGACGTCATTAGGGGCTGCCAGGGTTGTGTCACAGGGGTTCCGTGGGAGCGTGAGCCTAGGCGGGGCATCTCAGTGACATCACAACTGAGGAGCGGGCGCGCGGTATATCTTGCTAGGGCAGGAGTATTGCCATTAGCACCTCCAGTTAAAGGTTTCTCTTTTGGCTTTATTAGATTTCTTATTGCTTCTACTATTGCTGCGTGACGTGTTACAACACGCGGCTGGGGATTTAATTGTTTTTCTGTTTCCAACCGGAACTCGCTCTTCATCGGGAAGGGTATCGTTGTTGGAGGGGCGTGTGCAAGGGGCGATTAATAGTACTATCGCATCAGTCGGTACGGAAGGCCTTGTTCCGGTGCATTACCTACCGGAAGTTATAGAACATTTCGTTCGCGATCTTTTGCAAGACTCAAGCGTTGACCCAGAGTTGTCTGGGGCGATAGATTTTATTAGGCAGTGGTCTGTAGAATCTAGGAAGGCGTCCGGGGATCAAATAGCCGCCCAGGCAGAGTCAGGGATTTTGCCGTCGGCAACTGATATCTCTGTGGTACCGGGTGGCAATACAGAAGCGGACGACTGGGAGATTATAAATTGGGCAGAAATTAGTGAGGCTAAAGCAGGGTCAGAGTTTATGCCGAAAGGGGATATCAAGACAGAGGCAACCACTATGGCAGGGGGAGTCTCGAAAGATGACTTGATGATCCTGGTAGACCAGCGTAAGAAGAACCCTATAAATGACGTGAAGAACAAGCTGCCATTTTTCGAGGGTGGCGACACGGTAGATAAAGAGGCTTCACAGAATCTCGAGTGGTGGCTATCTTTGATAAAGGACCTGACAAGGGGAGATCAGTGGGACGATTTGGGTCGAATCAACCTGGCTCTGGAGCGTCTGCGGGGGGAGCCTCTTCGTACGTGGAAGCTCTGGCGAGCGGCAAACGCCGATGATGTTTGGTGTTCTCTGAAGGAACGGCTGTTGCGGATTCACGCCGCGAAGCCGTGTATGAGTACGCTTTTGGCACGATTCTCGGATATGAGGCGGAAGGAGGGAGAGGGGGTTCCTTCATTCTTCAACCGTTTGGATCAGGTCGCCAGAGAGTTGATAGGATTTGATAAGAACCAGGAATGCATCATCGTGTTGCCGGACAGGCTTCTCGAGCTATACAACTCTTAGGCGTCAGATCACCCCGAGTTAGTGGCAGACTTTAAGGTAAAGGGCTCGGGAGGCACTCGGTCGGGGGCAGTAAAGAGGGAGGGAAAGGCCTTCAGCCAAGGAAAGGGTCTGGCGGCCTCATCGTCCCCTCAGGAGAGCCAGAAAAAGGGGAAGGGGCCTTCTCCTGCAGTGGAGAAGGAGGCAGCTCATTCTGGTAGTGCTTCCACTTGCATTTTTTGCGGAGGTATGGGTCACTCCTTGAATGATTGTGCTGCACTTTTAAGGGGAATAAGGGAAGGGATGTTTGGACCACGGGCTCAGCCACAGATTAAGTGTTCGTATTGTTCATGCTATGGTTACAGGGTTGAGTCTTGTAAAATTTTCCAGGGACATCTACGGGATTTGCAGAGACCGTCATCGGCTGCAGGTGAGACTGGAGTTCAGGGGCCGCCACTGGATAAAGGGTTGGCCGCCGGTATGAGGGAGAGGAGACCAGGGAATATGCATATGAAGATACATTGTCTGGTAAGGCTAGAAAAGATGAAGGGAGGACAGAGCTTACAGCCTCCCCATCCAAAAAAACGGCAACAGTCAGGGGAACGTGTAGATGGGTTTCCGACGGATGCAGAGACTGTTTATCACGGGTTACTTGGGAAGTCAACAGTAGGTGCATCAGATTCCTCGATACAGAGGGGTAAGGTTATAACCGTACAGTCTTTTGGTGCGGGGTTACTTCTTTTTGACCTATTTGTTTTTGGTGAACTTACTAAGGTCAAGTTTGATACAGCAGGAGAATGTTCATTAGTTTGCAGCAATTTTCTGCAAGAAAGAAATATAGATGTCAGGGATTCCAATCTCAAAGTTAGGTGGGGAGGTGTCACTGACATAGGCCAGGTGGGGGAGGTGGATATCCCTCTGAATTTTGGGCCGGTAAAGGTTTGGCATTCCTTTCTAGTGGCGGATTCGTGGAATTTGCCGGGGAAGCTTCTTTTAGGGTGTGATTTCATTCGAAAGCATGTGGATGTGGTATGGAGTCCTCCTAAGGATGGATCTGTTGCTACTGAATTATGTGGTTGTAGGGGACGCCCTGTAACCAGTCCAGAGAGGCCGAGTCCGGGGACGCCTGGTGCGTCGGCCCCTGGGGGAGCAAACAGACCAGATGAGGAAGCACTCAAGGCTGAGGTGGAGGACATTGTAGATAGTGGTATAGCTTATAGTGGGTTAGCCATGTTAAGAGAAAGCCAGGTTTTGGAAGCACAGTCGTGCGGTGTTTTAGCTCAGTGGGGATGGAAAGGTTCCAGGGAGGATAGATTCCATGTTATTCATTCCACGGGAGTTAGCTGGCTTAAGACTATCGGAAGGGATAGTCGGGGTACGACGGACCGGAAATAGTCTTTGGTTCAGGGCTCCTTATGCAGTAGAGGAGGATGTTCTTGTTGAGGTAGATACAACGGTCTGCATAGGGGACGTCGTCGGATTGCAAAAACACCAATCTGACGAGGATGTAGTCGCGATAGGGGCTGTCAGTTCTAGCATAAGTACTATGGATTATAGGGTAGTTAGGTTGTTAGAGGAAGTGGATGGCTGGTTCGCGAGGGGTTCAAAGGAACATGACATGATATCAGGATTGGTTCGGGAATTTCCTAGTGTTTTCTTTGGATGATGAACCATTGGCGATCTCAGATCATTTCTTTCATGAGGTCAGGGCTGAGGGACCACCTATTTTAAAAAAAGTCATATCCAATCCCTTTCAAGTATAGGGAGAAGATTAGGCGCCAAATCGAGGATATGATGGCTCAGGGGGTTATTTCGCCTTCAAGGTCCCCCTATAATAGCCCATTAGTACCCGTGAAGAAGAAAGATAGCAGTTTGAGGCTGTGCTTGGATTTTAGGCTTCTAAATGAAGTTATTCCAGATGATAGATATCCACTGCCTCACATAAGCACAATCCTGCAGCGAATGGGCCAGAGCAAGTTTTTTTTCTTGTCTCGATCTCCGTCAAGGGTATCATCAAATCCCTTTGACACCGCAAAGCAGGGACATGATGGCTTTCTCGACGCCAGACGGACACTACCGTCAATGTGTTACCGTTTGGTTTGAAGGATGCTCCAGCATCTTTCCAACGTATCATAAACCAAGTTCTCACCGGATTAGTAGGGGAGGTCGGGTTTGTGTATTTAGACGATATTGTCGTACTAGGTGATTCGTGGGAAGAACACTGAAAATTTGAGGGCAGTGCTGGTACGGTTGCAAGAAGCAAACCTAGCACTGAGGCTATCTAAATGTGTGTTTTTTAAACCCCAGGTTGATTACTTGGGACACATTATCTCGGCAGAAGGGGTGAAACCTCAACCAAAAAAGGTTCAGACAATGAGAGAATATCCCCTCCCGCTTACCGTACGCGATTTGCAGGCATTTTTAGGTGCTGCAAATTATTATCACAAGTTTATTAAGGGGTTTGCAGGCATAGCGAGACCATTAGTTGACCTGACCAGAGGGATTCGGTCTGCTGATAATAAGAGTAAATTAAATTGGAGCCCTGAGGCAACGGAAGCATTTGAGATGTTGAAAATGACTCTGAGTGAGGACATAGTGTTAAGTTTCCCAGATTTCAGCCGAGCGTTTGTTCTGGCCACTGACGCCAGCAAGTTCGCAATTGGGGGGGGGGTCCTACAGCAAAGGGGCGATGATGGAGCACTAAGACCTATGTCATATTTCAGTCGAGCGCTGAAGGAGCCGGAGCTGAATTATAGCACGATTGAGCGAGAGGCATTAGCAACAGTTTATGGACTCCAGATAAATCGTACTATCATTCAGGGCTACCGCGTGGAAGTTCATTTAGACCATAAACCTCTGCGGTATTTGTTCACGAATAAGGAGGGATCAGACCGGGTGGCTAGGTGGCGGAAGGCCATAGCTGATTATGATATTCAGGTGGATTATATACCTGGGGAGGATAATGTAGTAGTTGATGCGTTATCCCGCATAAGAGAGGCTGATCACCTTATTGATGATTTAGTAGTGGGAGCCATTACACGGAGTAAACAGCTAACCAGAGGAGCAGTGGAACAACCTGCTAGTTTGGATAGTTCCATAACTGCTAGATGTCAGGGGAAAGCTTCCCCAGAGGTAATAAAGGTGTGGTCGGTAGATGATTTATGGAAAGCTCAAGAAGGGGACGCTTTTTGGAGTTTGCTCAAACATCACTTGGTAGAGGGGACAGCTTTGCCGAAGGGGTTTAACAAACGTACACCTGGAGATTTGGATATAAATAAAGTTACACCGGACGGGCTATTATATAATGTATATACAAATGTCTATGGAGTTAAAGTTTACAGGGTAGTGGTACCGGACGACTTTAAAGAAACTGCATTGCAGCTGGCACATAGTCTCCCTATCTCAGGCCACGGAGGAATAACAGCTACTCTGGTTAGACTGGAAAAGTTTAAGAGAATGAAAGATGCGGTGCGAAAATTTTGCAGCAAGTGTGAGGTTTGCCCGCGTTGTAAACCCGGGAGGGAGGTATCAGCCCCGTTATTACACTACCCGGAAGTCGCTGAACCGTTTCAGAGGGTCCATATGGATATAGTCGGACCTTTTCCGGGGGCAGAGGGATTAAAGTACATCCTTACTGTAGTGGATGCTCTGACTAAATATCTCTATACAGCCCCTTTGAAGACAAAAGAGGCATCTGAGGTGGCGAGGGCGTTCATCGAGACAGTAGTGTTAAATGAAGGGGCCCCAGGACATATTGCAACAGATGGTGGAGGAGAGTTCGTAAATGAACCATTTTAGGAGTTATGTGTACAATTGCATATAAACAAGCATGTCATAACTCCTTACCATCCTAGTTCCAATGACCAGGTAGAAAGAGTAAATGGTGTTTTAACAAAGATTCTGCAGACCTTAGTTTGGGATAACCCAAGTAGTTGGAATGTGATGTTGCCTATGGCTATCCTAGCATACAACACTGCATATCACCGGATAATCAATGATTCCCCATTCTTTGCCCTGAAACACCGTGACCCGAAGTGGCCATATATATTATTCTCCAAAGAGACAGTCCCATGGTATAATCTGGAATATTATTCCCAAGAACCTAGGGTGATAGGTAGTAAAGTTTTTAAACGCTGCCAGCATCACATTGAAGAGGAAATTAAGAGGAGGCCTCGCGATAGGCCTCAGACCAGGCACCTTCCAGTAGAGGAGGGTGATCGAGTGTATGTTCAGGCAGTGCCAAAGCCTGGGATAAGTAAAAAGGTACAGCCTCTGTATACTGGACCTTATCGAGATAGACAGGGTTAGTGAAGTAGTATTTAAGATACAAAGGCTGTCAGACAAGAAGGAAAGTAAAATTCATATAGACAGATTGAGTTTAGAGACGTCCCTTCGACCGGGACAAGCTCGAAATGTAAACAGGGCATATCCAATACACGATTTAACTGATGTAGAGGAGACAAGTGAGAGTTCTCGAAATGAAAGTCAGTAAGGAAAACTCTCATGTTCTGAGTTGTATGTTTGTTTCATATTCTGTGCCTGTGGAGCTCATGCTAGGCTATTTTTTCAGATTATTTTGGGAGTGGGGGCCCGGGTGGAGTCAGAGGATTCCTTAGCAAACACCGGTCTGGTTTTCATTCCTGAAGGACGGGTCCTGTACACCTCCTCAGTACAACTTATACCTATACAAGTGGAGAGGACACGATTTACTGGACCTTTGCTCGAGCTCCAGGCCTGGCTTCGAAAAGTGGAACAACGTCTAAATACTCTCAAGTTAAGTAGCTCAGATCAAGATGGGAAGTACCGGGATGGGGGAATGCACTCTGATCTTGTGAAGCCCATATTGGATGGTTTAAGTACGACGGTCACTCAGTTATCGGATGAGATTGATTATCAGAATTTGGTAATTCGAGACTTTTTCTTATCAATGGGCGGGAAGATAAGAAAGACACGTTCTATTGTTGGGGGGATTTCTGCTCTAACAAATGTGGCGAACTTTGTCTTGGGAGTGGTAACAAATAGCCGGATTGATAGATTACATTCTATGATAGTGTCTACAGAGGAAACGGCTCGTAAAGCTTTAGAGATGGGGGAAGTGACATTTTCTCTCATGGATAGTGCTCTTGGGGACGTCGCGCGCCTCGAGGAGGCACAAAGAAGACTGGAAGATTCCATGGGGTTATTAGAGTGGGCGGTAAAAAGAATGGGAAAGTCAGTGGGGGAAACCCAGCGCTTATTCTTGCTTAGTCTAACCCTGGAAAATTACAGGTCAGTTTTACAGAGGGTCAGACATGACCAGTCCTCATTATTGGGTGGGTTAAGAGAAGCAATTAAGGGACGTTTGTCACCGGAACTCTTATCCCCAGGTGTTATAATAGATTTATTGTTACAGCTCTCCAGGGAAGGGGTACATCTAATTTCCCCCCCCTAGGGAGCAGGATATTCACTTGTACTACGATCTCATACACGTGACGGTCCGGCCCGGGGATTCTTCTGGGCAGCTGATGATGTATTTAGCACTCCCCTTACCAGGGTTGAAGTTAGATGTCTTCAGAGTCCACAGTTTCCCTAGACCTGTCGCAGAGACTGTAGCCTTTATATAAACAAAGATTGCTGCCTCTTATTGTTTGTTTCAGAATCACGGGACCTGTCCATGGAGGTAAATTCCATGGACTCTTGCCATGTGGTTCTGGATGACCTGCACCTGTGCCCAGCATCGGCCAGACTTCACCGGAGGGGGCACGTGCGGACGTGTTTATCAGCGGCCTTCTTCAAGGAGGCCGAAGTAGAAGAGGTCTGCGATGAGATGGTGACAGATCACTTCGCACCAATTTTGGTGAGGCAGGACATACGGTGGATCTACAGCATGCCTCATCCCGTCGAGGTCTCCGTTTCCTGCCCGGGAGCACCGGCAATAGGGGTCACCAAACCGAGGGAGGTACTGGAGGGTGTGGGTATCCTCCGTCTGGCGTCGGGTTGTCAGGCCACCTCCCAGGACTTGGAGCGTCAGCAGGTGGTCGTTGTTTTACCGAAGCATAACTGGCAGGAGCTGCAAGGAATGGTGGACCCGGATCTTCGGGAGGAGATATTAATGGAAAAGCTACTAAGTGATAAAGAGCCCGACCCCTCAGTGGTGGAGGCCTCCACCCACAGGGAACGGGCTTGGACAAAGGCTCTCCTTCGCACGAGGCTGTGGGAGGTCCACCAGGAATGTTCTACAGTCGTATCGTGGACTCTCATGATTGTGCTGTGGGGAATAGTAATGGCTGGTCATGGCTGGTGGTTCTACATATTCCAGACGATTCGCCGATAGTGCAGTCGTTAAGGGGTTTTGGAGGAGGCCACGCCCAGCGGAAACGATCAGGATTGCGTCGCGATGGAGTTCTCGACGCGCCAGGAAGTACAAGAATAGCGACAGAGTTAGTGGCGTCCTTGGAGCGACTTTCCGCACTTACGAGGTGTCGAGCCGGGGGTAAGGTAAGTCTTCAGGGGCACCCAAACTGTATCTTCCCAGTGTGACATGATCAGGGACGATCATATTTGTAGGAGGGAATGATGTCGTAAGACGATGTCGTAGGGCAGAATTTCAAGACTTCGCACATCGTCGTCTGCGCACGCGCGACGACGTGAGATTAGAGGACGTCAGAGACAGACAGAACTCTGACGGTCCCGAGTAAACAACAATGGAAACTCTGCCGGTTATCTTTTCGGTAAGGGGAGTTTAATCTAAGTTGTGTGGGAGGTTCCTGGGCGGAATGTCCAGTGTATCAGAGACAGTTAATTTTGTTAAGTGTTAGGATTTTGTTAAGTGTTAAGTTTTATATATAACCATTTTGCTACTATACTTATTTACAAAAATAGAAAGAAAAATAGTAAAATCGTAGAAATCTTGGTTATCCTTAATTAAGGGATAGTTCCAGGTGAGAAGACTTGAAGAGTTCATATTCAACTTCCACCGGAAAGGGTTTCCAGTTTCGCCCACTGAAAGAACTGGTGGTGGCAGTGATAATAATTCGTGAACCAATATTAACTTTCATAGAAGATAATAGCAGGTTCACGACATATATATATATAGATAAGCTGTTATCTGCAGCATCCTTATCTGCAATAATTGCCAAGAACTCGCAATCGCTTGCTGCCATACTTCAAGTTCTATTGCCAAAGAGCTCCACTCGCCCACGCGTACCAACCTATCCAATAGGGCCGCCAACACGCATGCGCGAACCATCGCCAAATGGCGATATATATATATATATATA
>BOPN01002868.1:0-5000 GCA_017312705.2 Penaeus japonicus | reverse complement strand
TATTCCAAAAAAGGAATGATCAGGAACAAAGTCATAGCGAATATTAAATATATCGAGCGTCACTAAACCGCTCCTAATTTAGCCATGGGAGGTGTTATCACGTTGATCATTCAGAGAGAAGTGTGACTGGTTATTATAACAGTCATCCAGTTATATCAAGGGAAAAAGAGGCAAGCTTTGGTGATGATTACAAAGTGCCTGGTATTAGAACAGTAATTACATTCTAGATAGAGTTTGTTAATCTCGCCTCTGTGCCAACGCTGTTTTGGACATTCGTGTTAAGTGGAATAGTTACCAACATGATGTCTTATTTATTCTAATTCACTGATTTAAATGCTATATGACCCATAGGTCTATACAATCTTATAAGGGAAGAGAGTGACACAGGATTTCATCGATAAATATCCCTGTTATAATCTGTTATGTGATTTTTTATTTATATTGTGGAATTTGAGAGTGTCAACATCAGAAGATTTGAAGATAATGGAATTAATTATAATCCTTGACGTTAATGGCTCTTTTTAATCACACATCTTACTGACATATATACACAAGCATACAAAAGTCTACAAATACCTTTCGTGAATTTCTTACATAAGTGTAAGAACCAAGAATAATAGACCCATTAAAATCTAATCGAAAATCAATATAGACCTGTAGATTGCAATGTGTTGTTCACCAGCAAGAAAAGGGAAGAGGATGTATCCGTCACGCTAGAACCATTATCATTACCGGCATTAATGGTATCAGATGCGCTTCAGTATACCGGTAATGTTTTTTCTTACAGCACTAAAAACACCAAACCCATGAACATAGCAATTATTCATATACGTTAGTACAAGGGCACCGACTTCTAACTTTACTGTTAACTACTGGTGGGCGAGACACAAAGTACCTCATATCTGGGATTCCCGCTCGCGCTTGAATTTTAATTAAAATAACATCAAGGAGTATGGCTAGATTAACCTATAAATCTAAACATAATCATTATGTGCTCCATATGAAAACAGGTGGAGGTTTAATGCGTTTTACATACCGGCAATTCTCAATAATACGAATTGTTCTTTGCACTTGAATGTGTACAGCATTATCTTGACTCACCTCCATCCCTCGTCGGAGCTGAGTGGTGGATGAGGAGGGTTCTCAGGGTAGTCCTCGTCCAGATCTGCAACAAAATGAGGGTTGAATCAGCGGTGGATTGCGCAGTGGGTGGTGGTGATGGAGATGGGGAATGATGAGGGGATGAATGACAAGGACCAGGTTGTGGCGAGGCGAGAAAGGGGGAGGGAGATGGTGGATGGTGAGGGGATGAATGAGGACAGGGTTGTGGAGACGCGGGGAAAAAGAGAGGGAAATGGTGGGTGATAAGGAGGATGAAGAGAAGATGGGTTACAGAGGAAGGGACGGAAGTTGGAAGCAGAGGAGGTACAGTGAGAACTTGGAAGTTGAAGGTGAAGAATGAAGTAAAGAAAAAGGCCGAGGTAAGCTCAGGACACAGCTCAGCAGCCTCCGCATCCACCTCATCCACCTGGTGTGCCACCAGGTAGAGCAAAAGCCACTCAAGAAACTAGCGAGTAAGCACAATCCTGCCAAAACGTAGACGAAGAGGATTGTTACTGTCATCTCAAGAAAACAAAAAAGAAAAGCCAGAGTGAGATGGCATACACCGTTGAATGGAGCCAATCGTCCTGGAACAATCTACTTCTACATTGCCAGTTGTCCGTACACAAATGAAGAGGATGGAGAACACTTTTCACAAAGATCTAACAAGTTTCACAGTAACAGGAATGTGCAAGGAAATAAAGCTCAGGTTATTTATAGACTCATACACTTGAACTAGTGAAGCAAAGAAAGAAACATGACCATAGTTCGTTTTATTAACACATGGCTCTACCAGGAAATCATAAGTAATGTTATCAATAATCTTCATATTCAAGTTTGTAGATACAGTGTTAATTAGAAAGTTCTCTGAACAGCAGTCTGCCTTTAACAAATAATAGGGCAAGGTGTAATGTATCATCAGCAGGGATGGCCAGAGGGTTTTATCTGTTATGCCAGAAATAACCGCCTCTCCTTTCAGTCAGATATGATATCCATTTCAAGTTAACAATAATTTCCTCAAGAGAGATCTGGGTTACCGGACAAAGCAAGATGCTGCCTTCCTTCATTAATGGCACTGTCTATAAAGTATATAATGAAAAAAAAAAAAAAAAAAAAAAATCACCTTTTTTTTTTTTTTTTTTTTTTTTTTAGATTTGATATTAACTTACAGGTCAGGCATCATTTTCTATACAGATATCATCTGCCATGTTGCTGACCATGAACTCGTCAGGAGAATAACGGACATAAAAGTCCCCCTTCAGGTAAACAAGAAACATGTTAAATCAGTCATTCAATTTGCACAGAATATGAATATAAAATCAACTCTGGTAAAACATGGGTAATAGTGAAAACGTTTAGTGCCTAACAACAAACATTCGACATATACCATAATGTATCTTAATATCTTGTGGGCGAACAATTGCTTCAACATTTCAACACAACACACATCGGGGAAGGCTTACAACTAATGTTTTCAGACCAAAGCGAGTGGGATTAGAGACTATCCAGATAATGAAACCGAGAAACTAATTCTGGAGGAGTATATGGTATTATTCATTTATTTCTTTTATTATGTTACGGTGTTTATAAACACATCTCTAGCCACCCATGAAAATTTGGCATTGTAACATCAATTTTCAAATTTGTGGATGTAGATGATGTGGTTAATTACCACCCTAATACTATACTTCCTGTACTATACGAAGTTCATAAAAAAATAAAAAATTGATAAGTTTCCAGGGGGCCGATAATATATTATCTAAAACACAACATGGATTTGGTTATCGACTAAAGGAGCTTTACTAGATTACTGATAAAACTTATAGCAATTTAGACAATATAAGATAAGCTTGCTCAGATTGTGTGACCTTTCAAAAGCTTTTGAAAGTATCAACTATGAAATCATATCTATCATACTAAGAAGTTATAGAATTGCTGCCAATTAGTTTAACAAGTATCTGGATACACGAACCTAATCGAATTAATATGATGACATAATCAGAACAACCAATACCATTTGGTGTTCCCCAAGGACATATATTAGGTACGATCCTATTCATAATTTCTAAAAGTAATTTTTCAACCATAGCTTATAATTGTCTTCTAGGGCATTATGCTAATGATTCACAGTTTTTTCCTTGTATACTATTATACAAGAAAAATATATATTGCCATCATTGGCTTCCCTGTAAATCCACAGAAAGCCAAGATTTATCTCCGTATGTCGTCGACATTACCGTACATTAAACCGAGGACTTCAGTTAAAAATCTAGGGATACATCTAGACTGATATATGACACTCGAAATTCTTGTTAACATATATAGGAAAGCAATGGTCACACTAATATATCCTAATCACATATAAAAAAAAAATCAAATCAGAACAGACATAAAGAAACACCGTTACGTATTCATTTATAGAACGTGATGAAAATGACTGTGGAAAGGAAGCCTTTATCTGTGTAAGAGATGATCTCAAAGCCATTCTATTTAACATGAATTAACCCAATACTGATGGATTAGAGGGTGTCTTAAGAAAATTGCCGACTATAGTCTTATTTATCGTCAACCACACTCTTCAAATGCTACTTTTGAATCCCTTTTTGACTATATTTACTATTAGATTATAGATAAGCCCAATCCCGTTATAAAATCTGAAGAATCGCTAATCATGAAGTTATTTCAGTTTGCATCAATATAAGTCAGCCGAAGCGGCAGCGTGAAATCAAAACATTTCATGAATTAAAATATTACACTCAATAAATGCTTTGTAGTAGAGTACATGACCAAGCTCTAAATCTAAGTATGTTAATTAAGGAAGGTAACATAGACATACAACTTGTTTAACATTGACAATATGTTTAACAGTTTAATTGATTGTGCTCCAATTACACCAAGGTAGTTGGTCGACCTCATGCACCTTGGACTACAGAAAAAAATCATTCAGAAGTTAGTTAAAAAATTATATATGCATCTTGAAATAGATTGGACAAAACATGCTACACTTTAAGTATTAGGAAAAGGAAAAGAAAATGATAAAAGGCCAAAGTAATGCAAAGAAGTAGAAATATGTAAAAATAATTCCAAAGACCTTTGGAAAGTTTTGAAGACATTAAGACTAAAGCAGACGTATTTAGACACTGTTAGCTAATGTTAGTAAAAAAACAAAGAAAAAAGATATGATAGTTAATGAGAATATATTGCTTGAGCTCTCTGATTTTCATGTCCAACCCCAATCAGTTGGTGTAAAGACTGTTGCATCAGAGATTTGCTTATTGTTTTAGCATTTTATCTAACAATTATAATAAATACATCCATTGTAGAATCTATCCATATGTCGAATTATGATACGAAAACACCCGCTTGTCAAACAACTGTTAAGAAAAGGAAATGCAAATGATGCACTATATATCTCTTTTCTACCTGATTTGTCAAAAGTATCGGGAAAGATTTATATATAGAATCCAATATTCTGTTATTTTCCAAGACCTTTGTTCACTGAAACTATACTGCTATGAATAATCAATGATATATATATACAACTTTAATTTCATGTGACCTTTAGATTATGTGAATCATAAACGCTCCGCCAGAAATGTCCAGTAGCTTCATTTCGGTTCTTAAATTATTCAAGTGACACAATAAAGGTACATGCTATCTAATACTCTTATCAATTAATTATAATTCAAGTTGTTCAGGCATTGGTCCCTTTAATATATAATGTACATTCTTGAATTGTCATCTTAAAGTCCTTGAGCACTATACGTATAATCAATCGTATGTAATATTGCTAAATGAGCAATAAAATGATATATTTCCGTCTTGCAATATATGATAGGTCAAGATAATTAAATCTACATTTTTTTTTTTTTTTTTTTTTTTTTTTTTTGTTTTTTTTT
>BOPN01002867.1:185000-186723 GCA_017312705.2 Penaeus japonicus | reverse complement strand
CCCAGTTTCATCACCCGCCATGTTGCTTTTGGAGAGGCCGCGGGGAACCTGATTTAGGATTGGGATTATCATCATCATTTTATTAGCATTGTCATCATTTTATTATCATCATTTTATTATCATCATTTTATTATCATTGTTTTTTTTGTTTTTGTTTTTGTTTTTTTTGTATCGGTAGTATCGTTGTTGTTATTGTTATTGATGTTGTTTTGTTATTGATGTTGTTGAGGCCGCGGGGAACCAGATTTAGGATTGGGATTATTATCATCATTTTATTATCATTGTTATTATTATTTTTTTTTTTTTTTTTTTGGGGGGTATCGGTAGTATCGTTGTTGTTATTGTTATTGATGTTGTTTTGTTGTCGTTATGATTGTTAGTAATATTAATATCCTTGTTATTATTATCAATATCATTGTTATTAGCTTTTTGTTATCATTAGTGTCATTGTTGTTATTGTTATCGTTATTATTATTATTACTATTATCGATATTGATATTATTATCATCATTATCCTTACCGTTGTTATTATTAGAACTAA
The DNA here is from genome assembly GCA_017312705.2 of Penaeus japonicus. NCBI lineage: Eukaryota > Metazoa > Arthropoda > Malacostraca > Decapoda > Penaeidae > Penaeus > Penaeus japonicus. The sequence goes on along the minus strand of BOPN01002867.1, from coordinate 186,182 downwards.
TAATTGATATTATTATCATAATCACTGTTGTTGTATCATCATTATTATCATCATCGCTGTCATTGTTATCAGCATTATTATTGTTATCATTAGTATTGTCATTATCATTATTGTTGTTATTACTATCATTATCACAACCACCATTATCGTTATGATCATTACTTCTGTCATTGTTGTTGTTGTTGTTATTATCATCATTGTTTTAATATCATTAATATTACAATCATTATTACTGTTAGTAATATCAAAATTGCAATATCATAATTATTAGCATTATCATTATCGTGTTATTGTTGATGAAGTTAGTGCTATCATTATCATTATTACTATCATCTTTATCACTAACATTATTATTTGCATTATTGTTTTTTATCATTATTATCATTACTGTCATTATCATTATTGTCATTGTTATTGTTATCATCATCATTATGTTTATCATTATTCAAATCATCATTATCATGAAAATTATCATCATTATCATTATCATCGTCATCATGATTATTATCATTATCATCTTTCTCCTTCTCGTTTCCCTCTTCCCTCTCCATCTGCTTCTTCTTCTCCTCCTCCTCCTCCTCCTCCTGCTTCTTCTCTTTTATTCGTTCTGTATCCAAATTGACTATGCGTCCAAGTGAATGCGCTGTCACAGTAGATTAACCGACCAAAGCAAAGAAATGGCGGTCGAACTGTTTAACCATGAATCCTTTAATAATAATAACGATACACACATGGATATTATATTTTCGACACATGTGTATTGATGATAACAACGGCACATTTTTTACTATTTCATTCAAGATTAATAGAGAATTGGTGTATGGAAGCAGTTATAAGGCATAAGGACAGAAGGAAACATATTTGTACGTTTATCCAATATTTTACACACAAGGGAATAAATATTTATAGGCCTATGTATATGATTATATTACCTAAGAAAAGATGTATATATATGAATATATATATACATATATATATATATATATATATATATATATATACATATATATGTATATATATATATATATATATATATATATATATATATATATATATATATCCTTCCATCCTACTACCTCCACAAACCTACTTCCCTCCTTAAAGAAAAGTAAAAAAAAAAATGATAATAATAATAATAATAATAATAATAATCAATCAATTAAATAACAATAAAAAATAAAT
>BOPN01002867.1:155000-160000 GCA_017312705.2 Penaeus japonicus | reverse complement strand
AGTTAGATAATTCATATTGGTATAGGTTGTAATGAGAATCGATAATTTTAGATGCACGATTTTATAATATATTCCATATACTAAAAAAAACTGATTTTATCTGATGATAAATGTGAGAATGTTATAAGGGCGAAATTTAATGGATAGGGCTGTCAAATTAGGCCTAGTAAACACCCATATTACCTGTAAAAGAACTTCGTATATTTCCGTATAATATATATATATATATATATATATATATATATATATATATATATATATATATATATATATATATATATATATATATATATATATTTATATAATTTACATCTAATTAGTTAATTGCTAAACTATATTGGAACATTATGAAATTGAATATTTAATCATATTAGGTTGGATTACCAAATTATCATAACCGATTGGTAAATAATTAAACAGAATTACTATCCAATTATAAAAAAAAGAATAAACAGAATATCAAATGATATCAATTAATCCTAAACCGTAATAACCCGAAAAAAAAATATCACAATCTATATGGATATCAAGTTTGAGAAAATTTTAAAGTGACCTCATAGCATAGGTTACAACAGCCGCTTACCTGTGATGTGAGGGGACCTTATCAGTTAGTACGAGGGGAAACTGATTCCAGGTGTGAAAGGTAGTTTACCTGAGAGGGGGAAAAGGGGGGGGGGGGGGAGCAGCCTATATGAGATTGAGGGGAAATGTTTCCTGGTGAAATATTTGGGTATTAACTTCAGGGATATAGGGTGGATGACCTAGAAGGTTTAAAAAGGGGAAGAAAATTATTTTTTGGCTTGGCAAGATGAAGAGGATGGTAATGTTGCAAGGAGCGGTAATCATTGATGATATTGATATATTTAGTTTTGAATTTGATCTTTACAGGGGAAAATTATTGACATTTTTAGTGATTTTTTCTATACTCGACGGGATAATGAAATTATTAATATCTCTTGAAGGAATATTTACCGATAATGTGTAGAGAAAGAGGATAAAGAATATTATATCCACAATAATTCTATGTTATAAATGATCATCCCATGTCATCATCATGTTATCAAAAGGTAATTAATAATTATAAAGTAAATTGACCATGTAGTCTTTGATACCCAAGCTTCTCTTAAGCTATGGATTAGTCAACTAAATTATAAGAAATATATTAAAGCAAATCTATCCTGCATCGATTAAAGAATATTTGCCAATTGGGTATACCTATGAGTTTAGTCCGCAAGTTTATATATATATATATATATATATATATATATATATATATATATATATATATATATATAAATATATATATATATATATATATATATATATATATATATATATATATATATATATATATATATATATACATACATACATGTATGAGAAAGAAAGAGAGATTGATTCAATTGAGAACATGAATATTACGATCATATATATATATATATATATATATATATATATATATATATATATATATATATATATATATATATATCATAGATTCTCAGAATTATAGAAATACTAATTTCCAATTGCCGCTGGAGTTCTTAATCATAAAGCCAACCTCAGAGAAACAGGAATCGTTAGAATACCGATTATATTTCACCCTACTGAAAAGGATACATAAATCTATAAGGACCGAGTGAATACGTCAGGCTTCTCAAAATCATTGGCCATTCATTTTAGTGGACGAATATCCTTGTCAAAATCAATAAATCTTGTGTTTGAGTTACCGGCGCCGCGATAAGGTGATAGAGCGTCTTAATGTACTTTATTTTCTTTAATTTCCTATCTATTTGAGTTATTATTAATTCATTTACGGATTTCCAATTCATATACAGATATTACTTCACATGGGTCGCATCTCACACCGTAAAAAGTTAAGGTAAGATATGAAAATTTTGCAGATAAAAGTATGTGTGAAAATTATTCCTGCATCATTTCCCGTACACTCTTTTCCGCTCTCACCGCTACCTTCCAAATATTACCGACGCTAATACTCTTCTTTTTTCCATACACATTTATACCACTACATTTACCTCTACACCTTCAACACAAGTAAGAATATAGCTGCCGTCGGTGTAGAATTTGTAGGGTCTTCAATTCACATTATTACCGACGATTTTCCGACGTATAACGAAACGGAAAGATAATTGCGATTATTAAGATCCTTTTCGCTCTACATCCGCCAGTCTCCTGCCTCGCCGCTTTGCATGTTGATTAATATAATATATGATAAGATATAATATAAAGAAAAATATATGATACGATATAATATAAAGAAAAATATATGATACGATATAATATAAAGAAAAATATATGATACGATATAATATAAAGAAAAATATATGATACGATATAATATAAAGAAAAATATATGATACGAACATGCGAAATATATGAGAAATTATATATATGAGTATCTTTTTATCTATTTTTCAGTGAGTCTCTCCATCTATTTTTTTCACTTCTTGTTAATATTTCAGAAGAGTAAATATAGAGGGACATAATCATAGACACAGGAAGGTTATTATATTACTTAGGAAAATATTTTTGTAATTATGTCATCATACATTAATGAGTATCAATGACGGAATAAACTTAAGGTATATAGGAACTTCTTCAAAATATGTATGTATTTCCTGAGTGCAATTTATTGATTGAAAAAGACACATTTTTTAAGTACATGGAATTAACCAAATTGTTAGTGGATTATAGAAGGAGAATTGATAATATATAGGATGTATCTAGTTGATATTCTCGTTGCATATATTATTATCAATATCAACATATTATTATCATATACATTCATTATTATTGCATTCATATCTCATCATTATTATAACTGATATATCACTATCTAGAATATTTTATAATAATTCTTATCAATATTATTATCATCAACGTTATTATCATAATGATCATAATCATTATCACTACTATCATTATTATTATTACTATTATCATGATAAGCATAAGTATTATCATCATCATTTTTATTGTTATCATCACTATTATAATTATTATCATCACTATTAGTATCATCATCATTAATATTGTCACTATCATTATGACTAATTACTTCAATTATCATCGTTATTGTTGCCAATGAACTTGGTATTTCTCTTTTCATTATCATACTTATTATTATTTTCAATATCATTAATTTGTATTGCAATTTTTGGTATTACTGTTTTTATTGCTTTTGTTATTGTAATCATCATTGTCATTATTATCATTATTATTATTATTTTCAATATTGTTATTATTGTTATTATTATTATTTTCATTATCATCATTATTATTATTATTATTATTATCATTATCATTATTATTATTATCATTACTATTATTATCATTATCAGCATTATCATCATCATTATTATTATTTTGATTATTATCGTCATTGCTCTTAATATGATCATCATCATAATTGGTCATTTGCACTGATATCATCATTATCTTTATTACTGTGATTATTTTTGCAAATAGTTGACCCTAAAGAATATAATTTCCATTTTGTAATATTTCCCTCTCGTGGTTTCCTTTTCATTTTATTGTTCTATAATGATGTATTGAATTATGAGATTATGAAGTGAAATATATAGTAATATAACGATATAGCGATATATCATTTACAGTTTTCCTTATATTTGGATAATCAGTGTATTTACATATTGGAATATACTTCCTTTACTAGCCTATTGTGCGAAATACATAACTCGATATATTATGTATAGAAAGGAAAATATATGGAAATACAGGTAGAAAAATAACCAGACAGAAGATAAAAATTGTCTTTATATGTTATGTGATCTATGATTTATTGATTGGGATATAACAATTGTTGAAAGGCAAGGAGAAAATTATTGTTCATTCTCTTGTGGGATTTATTACGTATTATTAATAAACGAAAAATTATTAGGAAAAAAAAATCCGAGACAGTCAAACATAATTTATAATTGTGACTTTTTTTAGATATATTAGTGATTTGCAGTTTACTTTTAATGCGTTGTGTTTGATTATTGTAATATTTTGATTGAAATATGGTAGTGTTAGTTTATTTATATTAATTGTAGTTTGTGATATTTCATTCAAAGTATCTTTTTCATTAGTAAGATACCATTTATATTCAACTTGTAATATGTCCACGATAGCAAATTCAATATGCGTTGATAATATTTTACTTAAAACTACTGTGATCTTAAACTAAGATTTTTTTCAATAGTTACAGGATACGGCAAAAGCTAACCAGTACAAATATTCATTTAATATCACATGATAATGCATATTGCCTTTATTCTCCTAGATCATACGAGTCTTAGTTTCAATCAATAATAAAACAGTTTCATCTATGACACTGATTTCCCTGTTCAATATTTTTGATTATTAGGAGGTATTTTTTCGCTCTTGATAACGGTCCATGTGAAAAGGGATTTTTATATCATAGTGATTATTATCATTGATGTAAGATATACTTATATCACAAGCTCCAAAGGTTAAAAATTGTATAAATGAATAGAAATATATATATATATATATGTGTGTGTGTGTGTGTGTGTGTGTGTGTGTGTGTGTGTGTGTGTGTGTTTATATATATATATATATATATATATATATATATAGTATGTATGTATATATATATATATATATATATATATATATATATATATATATATATATATATATATATATATATATATATATATATACATATATATATATATATATATGTATATATATATATATGTATACATATATATATATATATATATATATATATACATATATATATATATATATACATACAAATTATGGGCGATATTCAAACCAACGGGAAATGCGTTCATCTGAACCCTTGATGACCGAACTATGTTAAGCAATCGGCTACAATACTGACAATCCAATTAATCCATTTCAGAAAATCGAATGCGAGTATGTAAATGATTACATAGTGTGCGAAGTGTGTTATATCATCACCAGCATCTTATATAATAATATCG
>BOPN01002867.1:142500-145000 GCA_017312705.2 Penaeus japonicus | reverse complement strand
TGTGTGTGTGTGTATTCTTGATGATGATAATACGAAAAACATCACGTTAAATCCCCCCCCCCCCCCCCCCCCCCCTAAATCGCTCAGCCTGTTCCCCATCGTTGCAAAACAGACGTCAAACCAACGCCACCCCCCTCCCCCCCACCCCACCTCCCACCCACCCCGCCCACCCATCGGAAACTCCATCACTCCGAGTTCTTGAAAGTGCTTATGCTTGTTGGGTCTTTGTCGTTCATATCTTTGACTATTCTGCTTCTGTCCACCCCTGTGCCATCTCTGGGTGGGTGGGTGGGGAGGGAGGAGGGGGGAAGGGAAGATGGAAGGTGTGGGGGGGAGGGGGAGGGGGGAGGTAGAACGACACCCATCTGTCAGCAGCGGGTGTCAGGAGCGGCCGCCCACAACCCACGCCTCGATCAGGGTGTATGTCGTACTTTGCCTCTCGCTCTCGCTTTCTCTCTCTCTCTCTCTCTCTCTCTCTCTCTCTCTCTCTCTCTCCTCTCATACTCACTCATACTCCTTATATACCCATCTATCTATCAACCTACCCCCTATATCCCCCCTCCTTTCTTCCCACCCACCTTTATCCCACTTTCCCAGCCTCCCTCCCTCCCTCCCTCCCTCCCTCTCTCTCCCTCTCCCTCTCCCTCTCCCTCTCCCTCTCCCTCTCCCTCTCCCTCTCCCTCTCCCTCTCCCCCTCTCCCTCTCCCTCTCCCTCTCCCTCTCCCTCTCCCTCCCAGCCTCCCATCCTCCCTCTCTCCCTCTCCCTCTCCCTCCCTCCCTCTCCCTCTCCCTCTCCCTCTCCCACTCCCCCTCTCTCTCTCTCACACATCACCGCCACAGCCTCCCACTGAGCACAGCATCATACAGAAGTCTTCAAGGAATTCTAAGATTTCTGACATACCACAAGGCGCTCCTGTCCCTTTGACGAGTTGACTGACTGACTCACTAATACGCGACCATCGTATTCGCTTTTCAAAGGGCGTGGGTTTAAGGACACTGGTTTTATTTACGTTAATGGGATGTGGTTTGTGGTATGGTCTCTGTGTGGTTTGATGTATTGTCAGAGGTGGTTGTTTTGTTGTTATCATTATGATTGTTATGGTTATTATCATTGTTATTGCTATCTTTATCATCATTATTGTCATTATTATTATTATTATTACACTATTGTTATTATTACTATTTTTATCATCTTCATTATCATTATTACCATTATCATCATTATCATAATAATGATAACTAAAATTATAATTATAATTATTGTTACTATTATTATTAATAATATTATTATTATCACTATCATCATTACTATCTTTATCATTATTATCACTATCATTTTGATAATGATGAACAGCATCCTCATAATTATAATTATTATCATTATTATCATTAGTGTTATTATTATCATCAATATTATCATCATCGTTATTATCCTAATTGATATAATTATCAGTATAATAATCATCATTATTTTCATTATCATTATCAATATTATTAATATCATTACTATAAAAATCATTATTAGTATCATCATTGTTATCATTATATTTATCGCCATGGTCATTATTATTAATATCATTACTTTAAAAACCATTATTAGTATCATTTTTATCATTATATTTATCGCCATGGTCAATATTATTATCCTTGTTATTGTAATTATCATAATTATTATCATCCTCATCCTCATTACTATTCAATAATATTTTCATCATTTTAGTAAAAACATAAAGCTATTAAGATATATTAGATATATTTCTAATATGTCATTACGTCATCTTCAAATGTCATTTTCCAAATTTAGTTTTCAAAATTTTATCATTCTTTGCCTTTCCTGTCTTCGGTGTTTGTTCGTTTGTTCGTCTTTTGTATTGTTTTATTGTCTCTTCTTTCTTTCTTTTTTTCTTTCTTCTTATTATTCTTTTCTTATCTTTTTTTTTCTTCCTATCTTCCCTTCCTGTCCTCTTCTCATGGTTCTGTCCTCCTCGGCCTCTTTTCTCTTCCTTTCATATTTGTATTCTCTTCTTCGCTTCTCTCCTTGTTCTCCTATCCCTTCCCTCTCTTTTTCTTCTCCTCGCTATCCTTTCCTACTCCTTCTCTCTTCCTCCTCCTCCTCCTCTTGTCCTCATCTTCCTCTCCTCCATCTCCTCCTCCTTCTCCTCCTTCTCCTCCTTCGTCTCCTTCTTCTCCTCCTTCTCCTCCTTCTCCTCCTTCTTCTCCTCCTCCTCTTGTCGTCATCATCCTCTCCTCCTCCTCCTCCTTCTCTTCCTCCTCCTCTCCTTCTCCTCCTCCTTCTCCTTCTCCTTCTCCTTTTCCTCCTTCTCCTCCTTTTTCCTCCATCTCCTCCTACTCCTCTCCCCCCGTCCCTCCACCCTCCCATCATCCCTCTCCCCACCCACCCCCCTAATCCCCTTCCCCCCCTCTCTCCTTCCCCCCCTCAACCTCCTATCCTCCTCTCCCTCCCTCCCCCCTTGCCCCCTTGCCCCCTTGCCCCCTTCCC
>BOPN01002867.1:127500-137500 GCA_017312705.2 Penaeus japonicus | reverse complement strand
CTCACCCAAGCTCTGCCAGAGATTACTTCTTCTCTCCTCTCTCCTTTCTTCTTTTCATGTCTCTTTTCTTCTCTTCTTCTTCCTTTATCCTCTGTTCTCCTCTCTCCTCTCCTCTCCTCTCCTCTCTTTTCTTCTCTTCTCATCTCTCTTTTCCTCTCGCTTCGCTTTCCCTCCTCCTTCCCTTTCCCTCTCCTCCTCCTTCGCATACAGTCTTCTGTTCCTTCTCTCCTTCTTCTCTTCTTTAATTCTCTTCTCTACCCTTCGTCCCTCTTCTCGTCTTTCTCTTCTCTTACCACCTCTCCCTTTCTTTCCCCTTTCAACGATCCTTCCCTCCCTTGGTCTCCCTTTCCCTCGTCACCCCTTCCCTCCACCCGTCCCCCCACCCCCTCTCTCCCCTCATACCCCTCTCCCCCTTCCCTCCCCCCTTCCCTCCCCCCTTCCCTCCTCTCCTCATCCTCCTGTCTCTCGTCTCTCGCCCTTATGATGTTGATACATAGAGGCAAATATCCTCCCAACGTTAATCAAGATAAACATAACCCATTATAATGTCCCTTGCGATGTTTCATTTCACTCTTCATGTCGAGGGGACATTACGAAGCTAAAGGAGTTAGGATTACGACGCTGATCAGCTGGACATTGCACAGGGGACGTGCAACATGGGACGCTATTGAACGGGAGTCAAGAGCTTTTGTTGCTGTTATCATTAATAGTATCGTTTTTCTTATTATCATTATTATTTACATTATTATCTTTTTTGTAATTTCTGTCGTTATTAGTTATCATAATTGTTATTATCATAATCACTTACATTATCATTATCCTTATCCTTATTATATCCTTATCATCATTATCATTACTATCATTATCATCATAATTGTCATTTTCATTATCATTGGTACTGTCATCATTCATTATTATCATTACCAATATCTATAATTATCTATTATTATCATTATTATTATTTTCATTTTTATTCATTTATTATTATTATCACTATTACTATTATCTTTATGAGTATCTTCATACACACACACACACACACACACACACACACACACACACACACACACACACACACACACACACACACACACACACACACACACACACACACACACGGGGGGATGAGTGTAAGGGGGATGGGGATGTGTGTGTGTGTGTATATGTGTGTGTTTGTGTGCGTCATAGTAAAGTAAGACATAATTCTGTGCTTGCTTGTGCATTATCTATGAAATCTGTTCATTGTATTTTTTCTTTCTTTAAAATTTATTCATTCATTTCATTTTATAGTCTTTCCTCTTCGTGATTTGTTCTTGTATTATTTTTATTTGTCATATAAGTGTTTTGTATTAATTTATTTCATTTTCTTGTTTCCCATTCTATTGATTTTCATTTGTTTCTTACTTTGTTTCGCTCTGCTCTCTCTCTCTCTCTCTCTCTCTCTCTCTCTCTCTCTCTCTCTCTCTCTCTCTCTCTCTCTCTCTCTCTCTCTCTCTCTCTGTCTCTTCCTTAACCACCTCTTATTCTCATTACCTCATACATAACACTCATTCTACCTCAACTTCCTTCCATTTTACCCTCATTTTTAGTTCCCCCACAACAAAATCTTAAAACTATTTTTTAATAGTTTTAATTCTGACAACTCTCTTACTCACAAACCCTCATCTTCACTTAATTATAACATCGTCAAAATATTTCCTTTGATAACTACCCTCATAAGTCTTTCATTATGCTTTCAGTTTAGTCTGTTTACCCTCATTCGCCCTCACTCATAACGTTGAGACATTATCTTAACCTCTCACTATTCTATACTTGCTTCCCCTCACACTCTCCCCTCACATCCTTGTAACAACAATATATCAAACCCTCACAAATTCTTTCCTTTTTAACTCACGTCCTCACAACCCTCATAACATTTCCAAACCATTCCCCTCACTTCCTTACAACTTCCATATTCTTCACTCTCATTCTGACACCCTCATAACATTCCCCTCATTCCTTCCGGCCTCACACCCTCACAACCTCGTAACAACATTCTGGCGACATTCCCACATTCCCAAAACCCTCACACACACACGACCAATGAGGTAACGAGGTTCCTTATTATTGGAAGGTTGTTTCAGTAGTTTGGAAAATGCCGGGCGCGTTTCGAAGGGGGGAGAGAAGGGAGGAGGAGGAGGAGGAGGTGGCGGGGGGCGAGGAAGGAGGAAGAGGAGGTGGCGGGGGGCGAGGAGGGAGGAAGAGGAGGAAGAGGAGGGGGAGGAAGGAGGAAGAGGAGGGGGAGGAGGGGGGGCGAGAAGGGGAGGGAGAGAGAGAGAGAGAGGAATGGAGAAGGGAAAGAGAGAGAGAGAAGGAGGGAAGGAAGAGGAGAAAGGGAGGCATGAGGGAGAGATAGACCGAGAGAGATGGGGGATGGGGAAAGAGAGGAGGGGAGGAAGAATAGGGGAAAGGGGAAGAGAAAGGAATCGAGGGGAATGGAAAGGGAAGGAGAATAGGGGAAAGGGAAAGAGAAAGGAATCGAGGGGAATGGAAAGGGAAGGATAATAGGGACATATGGATAAAGGGAGAAGACAAGGCAAAGGAAGGAGGAAAATAAACAAACAGGAGATAGAATAGTGCTATTCAATAAATAAAGAGAACACACAAACACACACACACACACACACAGACGCAAGATTCCCTCCAAGACAAATGTAGAAGTCAAGTGACCAAATTCAAAGCCGTAGATACACAAGCGGTGACTTAAAGTCTTGTCAATCCGAGATATGGCCGATTTATGCCTCTCTTCCGACTTCTGAAAACGGCGGCGGTTTCTTGAGACTTTGGCACTCGGGGGGGAACTGGTGCCAGATTTGCTAGGGGGAGGGGAGGGGAGGGGAAAGGGAGAGAGGGAATTGGGGGCAGGAGGGAAGGAGGAGAGAATGGGAGGGGGGGAGATTGGGGACAAAGGGGGGGAGGGGGGGAAAGAGGGGGAGTGTAGCACTTAAGAGATATGAGAAGATAATTCTATAGGGGGAGACAGAGAGGGGGGGGGGGGTGAGAGAGAAAGAGAGCGGGGGCAGAAAGAAAAAGAGAGAGAGGAAGAGAAGGAGAGAGAGAGAGAAAGACAGACAGAGAAAGAGAAAGAGAGGCCCGTAGAAAGAGAGAAAGAGGCATAAAGGGATAGACAGACGGAGAGAGAGAGAGAGAGAATTCCCGGAACCCAATGAACGCCCCAAGTTTAAAGAACTCTAAAATCAGCCATCTGATGTTCCCTTTCTCTTATTTTCATTACTTCAGTTAAATTCAGTTCACAGAATGAGATACACACAACTGCGTTCTCTTTAAGCCATCTCTTCTTTGCGTTCCTTCTCTCCGTTAAACCCATTTCCATCTTCTTCAAAACAGTGATAAGAAGACTCATAAAAAAATACATCAAAATGATATTTTTACAGCAGCTGTCAGCGCGAGGAAAGTGTAAGTATATATATTACTTAAGAATGAAGAGGGAAAACACTTTGTAGAATGAGAGGAAGAAGGAGGATGAGATAGAGAGGGCGACAGAGAGAGAGAGAGAGATGCAGAGATAAAGACAGACAGAGAAAGAAAGAGATAGAGACGGACAGGGACAGAGAGAGAGAGAAAAGAAATAGAGAGAAAGACAGAGAGACTGACAGACAGACAGGCAAACAGAAACAGAGAGAGACAGACAGACAAAACAAAACAGTTAGACAGAAGCAGAAGGAGACAGACAAAGAAAGAGTGAAAGAACAAAATTACAAATCAAACAGATAAATAAGCACACAAAGAAAGAAAGAAAGAAAGAAGGCGAACGAGCGAGGCACAAACAAAGAAAGAGATAGAGAGAGATACACAGACACACACACACAAAGGCACACGTCACAGGTAACTTAGCGCTACAAAATGGCGACGAATTGTTTCTTCACCTGTTCGATAAAAGCCTTCGATTAAGAGGTTAATGTTAGTGTATAAATTCGTAACTCGGTGACACTTTCGGCTCGAATTGTCAACTCTTAGTCGAAAGTTTACGATGAATCCTTTTTTTTTTTTTTTTTTGAGGGGGGGGGTAGATATACAGTATATATATGTCGTTTGTTCAAAGGACATTTTTTTTCTTTTGAAAGAAATGATGTGTGTAACATTGGGGAAAAGAAATGCAAAAAAAAAGATTGGTGAGCAAATGTATTGCAAATATTGCAAATACAAAACAAATTCATTTGAAATTAGCATCTGCATTTTCTCTTTATTGTGATCATCATCATTATTATTTTTGTTAGTGATGGTGAGGCAGAGAGAGAGAGAGAGAGAGAGAGAGAGAGAGAGAGAGAGAGAGAGAGAGAGAGAGAGAGAGAGAGAGAGAGAGAGAGAGAGAGAGAGAGAGAGAGAGAGAGAGAGAGAGAGAGAGAGAGAGAGAAAGAGAGAGAGAGAGAGAGAGAGAGAGAGAGAGAGAGAGAGAGAGAGAGAGAAAGAAAGAGAGAGAGAGAATGAGAGAGAGAGAGAGAGAGAGAGAGAGAGAGAGAGAGAGAGAGAGAGAGAGAGAGAGAGAGAGAGAGCGAGAGAGAAAGAGAGAGAGAGAGAGAGAGAGAGAGAGAGAGAGAGAGAGAGAGAGAGAGAGAGAGAGAGAGAGAGAGAGAGAGAGAGAGAGAGAGAGAGAGAGAGAGAGAGAGAGAGAGAGAGAGAGAGAGAGAGAGAGAGAGAGAGAGATGCAGAGATAAAGATAGACAAAGGGAGATGATAACAATTGTTGTGATAACAATTGTCAGTATTATTTTTCTTGATATTACTTTTCTTTATTATCATTATTATTGTTATCATTATCACCATTGTTATTATTATCATTATTCTTATAATTATTAGTATCATTATCATCAAGATTATTATCATTATAATAGTAATTATTATCATTCTTTATTGTTATCACTATTATCCTTATTATCATTATTATTATCATTATCATCCTTTTTATTATGATTACTGTTATTACCATTACTAATGTTATTATCATTATTATCATCGTTATTACTATTATTGCTACTATTATTATAACCATTTTTATCATAATTATTTTCACTATTAATACTATTAGTACCATTATCATTATTATTGTTATTATTGTTGTCATTATTATTATTGATATTATTACCATTGTTACCATTATTGTTATTGTTTTTACCACTATCAACATTATTGATATTATCACCATTATTATTACTATCATTATTATCATTATTGTTATCATTACAATTATTACAATTTTACAATTTCACATCAAAATCCTTAGATGAATTATTAATTATCATATAAGAAATATGTCTTCGCATTCAGTAAGTAAAAAGATAAGATGAAGAAGAAAGGAAAACTGAGAGAAAAATAAGACGAAGAAGGATAAGATAAAGAAAGAGATGAAGAAGAAGGGGAAAGAAAAGAGAGGAAGAAGAAGGGGAAAGAAAAGAGAGGAAGAAGAGGATGAGGAGGAAGAAGACAGTGAAAGAAGGCGAAGGAGAAGAAACAAGAATGAAAATGTAATGAAGGAAAAAAAATGGAAGATATTTAGAAGAATTGGGAGAAGGGGGAAGAACAGGAGAGGAATCTACGAAAATAAAGATAAAATTAGTAAGAATGATAATAGATATAAACAATAGAAAACTAAGAATAGCAATGACATACAAACAAAAATAATTAACCTAACAACAGCCTAATAAAATGAAAATCCAAGAATAGGAAAATATTAGAAGGGAAGTTACAAAAATAAAAGAAAGGACTTAAGGAAATCAAAGAACGGGTCGACATAAGGAAGAAAAACAAAAGAAAAGATTATATTTAAAAAAATATAACAAAATAAGAATAAGAACAACACAAAAAAGAGAAAGAAGTAGACAACGAGACCAGAATAGAAGAAGAAAAAAAAACGATTTAAAACAACGGCCTACCATAAAAACAAACATCACAAACAAACAAAAAAAAAGAGAAAACCCCAGAGACCTAGAGATGAAACAACAAACAACAATAAGAATAAGAATAACAACAGCAGCAGCACAAGAAGAGAAAGAGAAAGAGAGAGAGAAAGAAGAAGAAGGGCCGGCCCGGAGGACGGAGCCGATACGGGCGACCAAACACACACTTAGCTTCCCCCACAAAATGGCCGACGCGCTACACCGCTCACCACAAGGCAACCCATACGAAAAGATCTTATCCACACTGCTCCTTCCTGTCCTTTATTCTCTGGGTTATAATTATACGTCTTTTTTTTAATTATTTATTGTGTTTTTTGTTTGATTTATTTTTTCTACTGTTCTTCTGGTTGTGGTGTTCTTGTTTTGTTTGTTCTTTTGTTGTTATTGTTCTGGGAGCCGTTTTTTTTATTGTTTTATTTCCAACTTATTTTTTTCATTCTCTCTTTTTGCTCTTTGTAGGGGTGAGGAGGGGACTGAATATTTTCTTTATATCATATTTGATTAAAAGAGCGTGTGGTTTTGCAGATTGTGTCTTATCTACGGAATATAACCATTGTTATCAAGTTAAATTCCAAAGCTTATATATTTTTTTTCAATTTGGATCCATTTCTTTCGCGTTTTTTCTTTCTTTTTTTGTCATATTTCAATACGTGCCGTCGTAACAACACATCAATTATTCTCCTTCTTCTTATTGTTATTCTTATTCTTACATTCTCCTCTCTTTTCCCATCTCTTATCGCTCATTCTCAATTTCTTTCTCCCGTTCTTATTTCTTATCCTTCTTAAAATTCTTATTGTCTCCTCCCTTCTTCATTTTCTTTCTCATTCTTATTCGTACAGTCTCCTCTTTCCTTCTTCTCTTCTCTCTCTTATTTTTATCCTTCCCTCCTCCTCTTTTCCTTCCCCCTCCCTCAGCTCTCCCAATACCACGCTTCACTCGCTTCGAAAATTGTGTATCCATTTCTCCTCCCCCTATTTTTTTTCTTCCTGTCTTCCTCTCCATTAGAAAAAGAGAAAGAGAGAATGAAAAAAGACGGAAGGGAAAAGATAAATAAAAAATTGTCTTCTTGGGTGACACTTGACTTTTAGAATTGAGGCTTCGGAGGAAATGGGTCTCCTTTCATCTCGGAAGAGGAATCGAATTTCCCAATAGCGTCTTTTTTTTCTTTTTCTTATTATTCATTTTCTTTTTATTATTCGCTTCTTCTCCCCCCTTTTTTATTATTATTCTCGTTATTCTTATTATTATTCGCCTTCTTCTTCTCCCTTATTTATTATCATTCTTGTTATTCTTATTATCATTCGCTTTCTTCTTTTCCTTCTTTATATTGTTATTCTTGTTACTCTTATTATTATTTAGCCTTCTTCTTCTCCCTTCTTTATTCTTATACTTGTTATTCTTATTATTATTTATCTTCTTTTTCTTTTCCTTTTTTTCTTTTCGATTAGCTAACGGCTATTTTTTCTTCTCCATATTCTTCTTCTTGTTTTATTTCCTTTAAACAATTTTTATCTTAGTATTTCATCTCCTATTCCTTCTCCTCCTTCTCTCCCCTTCGTTCTCTTCTTCCTCTTTTTTTCTATTTCTCTTACTCTTCCCTCTTTCCCCCTCCTTCCCGCATTCTTGAAGAAATTCCTTTTAAAAGTACTGATGAATGATTTTTTTTGGGGGATGGGGGGTGGGGGCGGGGAAGTAGGTGTTTCTATGCATTTAGCAGTTCTTGTTTCTGTGTCTGAGTATCCGTGTATGTGTATGTGTATGTTTGTTTTATCAGTATATATGTATACACTCGCACCAACACACATATACACAGATACACATACACACACACACACACACACACACACACACACACACACACACACATATATATATATATATATATATATATATATATATATATATATATATATATATATATATATATGAATCACAAAAAACACAGTAACGTGCACATAACGTCGCAAGTTTTTCCTTTCATTTAGTGGCAGTGTTATTAATAATATATATATATATATATATATATATATATATATATATATATATATATATATATATCTATACATATAAATATATATACTATGTTACAGCACAATCTCCCGACGGCGTTCAGAGTGTATCCATTCCGTGTCATGATGAACTGCTGACACCGCGGGGAGCTAAAAGAGCCTGACAGTGACGGCTGACATCACACAGCCCGACTCCGCGTTTGGCACCTACCCCCCCCCCCCCCCCTCTCTCTCTCTATCTCCCCTCTCTCCCCTCTATCCCCTCTCTCCCCTCTTCCTTCATATTACCCATCCCAGTCACAGTGCCTACCCCTGCCCTCACCCCCACCCTCACCCCCACCCTCACCCTCACCCTCACCCCTACCCCTACCCCCACCCCACCCTGTCCCTCACCCCCACCTCCACCCTCACCCCCACCCTCACCCCCACCCTCACCCCCATCTCCACCCCGACCCTCACCCCCACCTCCACCCTGACCCCCACCCCGTTAAGCCAAACTGAACGGTATTTGCTTGCGGTTACTATTAGGACTACTGTGGTGCTACTATGCTGCTAATATGCTGCTAATATTGCTATTATGATACCACTATGCTATGTATATGTGTATTGTTTTCGTATGATAATTTGTATATGCGTGTGTGTATACAGATAGATAGATATGTGTATGTGTGCGTGTATGTAAGTATATCTTTCACTATCAAGAGTCACGATATATTCAAGAAAAAGAGCTCTTCTCACACATCATCAAAGACATTTTTTTAAATCATTTCCTTTATCTTATTCATCACCTTTATCATCAATACTTTTTTTCAATTTTCAGTCTATTTTTTGGGGTGTCAGTCGAGACAAGACGTGAGTGCCAAGGAGTTTTGATAATGATAATGATATCAATAATGATAACAGTTAAAATGATAGTAACAAAGATAATTATGATGATAATAATATCAATGATAATAATGCTAATGATGATTATGATAGGACAATAATGATAATGATAATAATGATAAGAATCATAATAACAATAATGAACACAATAGTAATAACTATGATAATGATAATAATGTTAAAGATAAAAATAGTAGTAGTAATGATAACAATAGTAATAACGAAACTGATGAAAAAAATAATAATGATGATAAAAATAATAATAATGATGATAATAATCACAATAATAATGATGATGATAATAGCGATGATAATATCAATGATGATAATAATAATAATGGTAATGAGAATAATGATGATAATAATAATAATGACAAAACTAACAATAACAAAAACAATAATAACGATACAGACTATTTTTCGAATATAAAAATTACCATGCTATAAAAATCCGATAAAAAAAGATTCCGACACAAATCATAGAAAACTATAGACGATCAAAACATTACAGAAAGTAGAATCACTTCCAAGGAACAAAAGAAAACTACAGAAAACAATACAAAATACAGTGTCATATCAGGATACACTGTCACAGAATACAGTATCTCTTAGGCTGCATGGGTGGGCCTTGTAAGATTTATGTGACCTGGAAATGGCTCAGGTCAGCCCATCGGTGACAGGTGATCGATGACAAAGGGACAATAAGCAGTTTACTTAAATAGGGAAAATAAGGAGTTTACTTAAATAGGGAAAATAAGCGGTTTACTTAAATAGGGAAAATAAGCAGTTTACTCAAATAGGGAAAATAAGCAGTTTACTTAAATAGGGAAAATAGGCAGTTTACTTAAATAGGGAAAATAAGCAGCTTACTTTAATAGGGAAAATAAGCAGTTTACTTAAATAGGGAAAATAAGCGGTTTACTTAAATAGGGAAAATAAGCAGTTTACTTAAATAGGGAAAATAAGCTGTTTACTCAAATAGGGAAAATAAGCAGTTTACTCAAATAGGGAAAATAAGCAGTTTACTCAAATAGGGAAAATAAGGAGTTTACTTTAATAGGGAAAATAAGCAGTTTACTTAAATAGGGAAAATAAGCGGTTTACTTAAATAGGGAAAATAAGCAGTTTTACTGAAGTGATGGAAATAAGCA
>BOPN01002867.1:112500-115000 GCA_017312705.2 Penaeus japonicus | reverse complement strand
TAATCCCGCAGTTCAGATTGCAACATGAACATTTGTCTCTGCAATGTGATCCTGAGCGCCCCCTCGCTGTCAGATCTTCGCTCGGTCTCTTCATTGCCTCCTCATCCCCTTTCTGCTTTTTAATCCTTATGATGTTGGCCGATGTGTAGGGGGGTAGGGGGGGGAGAGGGAGAGGGGGTTGGCCGATGTGTAGGGTGGGGTAGGGGAAGGGAAGGGGGGGTTGGCCGATGTATAGGGTGGGGTAGGGGGGGAGAGGGGAGAGGGGGTTGGCCGATGTGTAGGGGGGTAGGGGGGGGAGAGGGGAGAGGGGGTTGGCCGATGTGTAGGGGGGGGTAGGGGAGGAGAGGGGAGAGGGGGTTGGCCGATGTGTAGGGGGTGGGGGGAGAGGGGAGAGTGGGTTGGCCGATGTGTAGGGTGGGGTAGGGGAGGGGAAGAGGGGGTTGGCCCATGTGGGGTAGGGGAGGGGAAGGGGGGGTTGACGCGGTTGGGGTGGGTGGATGGGTGTCTGGGTGTTTGAGTGAGAGAGAGAGGAAGGGAGGGAGTGTGTATGTGTGTTGTAAATGTGCTTGTGTTGTGACAGATTGTGAGTGCATGAAAGAGAGATACAGAGAGAGAGAGAGAGAGAGAGAGAGAGGGAGAGAGAGACAGAGACGAGACAGAGACAGAAACAGAGACAGAGATAGAGAAAGAGAAAAAGAAAGAGACAGAAGGAAGAACAAAAAAGATACAGAGAGAAAAAAGAAGAATGAAAATATAAAATCCACCCAAATATATGTACACACACGTATAAACCTACCACCAACACCTCCATAACTGTACTGATCACACGTTTCCTCTGACCATCCATGTGTACATATGTGCACGCCTCAGCCTGTGTGTGTACCCGAGAGTGTATGCAAAAGCTTAGACCTACTCGAGAGTTATCGGCACATGTAACTCGATAACAAGAAGACAAGGGCATCACAGAGCGGTTAATTCATGAGATGGGGGGACGTCTGTGTTGATTCCTCTCCCTGTTGATCTATTTATCATGTATCTGGCGGCTCTGCAATGCATCAGCCGGCAACGGGCGCCCCTTCTCCTCCTCCTCCTCCTCCTCCTCCTCCTCCTCCTCCTCTTCCTCATCTTCTTCTTCCTGCTCGTACCTCTCTGTACTCTTTTTTTTATTTCTGTTTCTCTCTTTCTTTCTCTATCTCTTTTTCTCTTTCTCTTTCTCTTTCTCTCTTTCTCTCGTTTTCTCTTTCTCTCTTTCTCTATTTTTCTCTTTCTCTCGTTTTCTCTTTCTCTCTCTCTCTCTCTCTCTCTCTCTCTCTCTCTCTCTCTCTCTCTCTCTCTCTCTCTCTCTCTCTCTCTCTCTCTCTCTCTCTCTCTCTCTCTCTCTCTCTCTCTCTCTCTCTCTCTCTCTCTCTCCATCTATCTATCTCATCTCCTCTCTTCTCTTTTCCTCTTTCCTCTTCCATTTCCTTCCAATTCCAACATCCTCCTTACCTTCTCCTCCTTCACCACCACCGTATCCTCTTCCTCCTCCTCCTCCTCCATCTCTACCACCTCCTCCTCTTCCTCCTCCTCCTCTCCCCTCCCCCTTCCTCCTCCTCCTCTTCCTCCCACTTCTCTCCATCCTTCGTCTCTCATCTCCAACCCTAAAATCCCCCCTTTACTCCCATCCTCCCCTCCTCCTCACCCCTCTCCTCCTCCTCACTCCTCCTTGCCCCTCTTTTCCCCTCCTTGCCCCTCCTTATCCCTCACCTCTCCCCTCTCCTCCTCCTCTCCTCCCCCTCGCCCCTCCTCCTCCACCTCCTCCTCCTCCTCCTCCTCCTCCTCCTCTCCATCTCCTCGCCCCTCTTCCTCACCCCACCTCTCCCCTTCCCCCCCCTCTCTCCCCCCTCCCGGGTGTCCTGCAAGCCTGGTCTACATGCAAGGGGTAAGTGCAAGGTAATTCGATATCAATTAACACCCCATAAATCCAAATTATATTTCGACAAATTAATCAGAGGTTTCAGGATGGTTGTATTTGTGTTTGTTTACGCCTGGTATGGATCGTGGAGCGGGTGGGAGGGGGAAGGGAGGTGGAGGGGACGGGGAGAGGGTGTGATGGTATGGAAGAGGGTGTTTGGGGGATGGGTTGGGGGGATAGGGGTGGGGTAGGGGGGGGTTAGGGGGAGGAGGGGATGATGGATGGGAGGGGGAGTGAGGAGGAGGAAGGAAGGGGAGAGAGAAGGGAAGGGGACGGAAAAAAGAGGCACGGAGAGAGAGAAAGAGAGAGCGAGAGTGAGAAAGGGAGAGAGAAAGAGAGAGAGAGAAAGAGAGAGAGGGACCGATTGAAAAAACAAACAGAAAAACAGTAAAAGAGAGAGAGAGAGAGAGAGGGAGAGAGAGAGAGAGAGAGAGAGAGAGAGAGAGAGAGAGAGAGAGAGAGAGAGAGAGACCGAATGAAAAAAAGAGCAAGAAAAAAAGGAGAGAGAGAAGAGAAGAAGGAAAAGAGGAGGGAAAAAGAGCAGGC